>JAVSBV010026682.1:0-11836 GCA_033117975.1 Parotocinclus spilosoma | reverse complement strand
TCGGCCCTAATAAGCCCCCGGACTTTACCACTATCTCTAGGGAACGCGGAAGGGCGCAAGGGCGCCGGTGGTCAGACACGCCAAACGAACGGAGATGGAATCAATAGAATGATGAACTGGCCCCGAACAGCGCCAAAAAACCACGCCTTTGTAGGACGTGAAGCAGCTGTTCGGGATCTGGACATAATTAAGATAGTGGATATAAAGCCGTCCCACTGATGGCCCTGTAATGGCGAACGGCGAGGACGGCTGAACGCACCGGGGGAAGGTAGGAACCCTAACAGTAAGAACACGCCAAGACAAGAACTGTAAAGATTCAACAATACAAAAAATAAATAACCCAGAATGTACCAAGAGGAACCCAAAGGAACCTTGAAGATTCAGCTTTGGAATGGAAAAAAAGACGAAGAACAGACATGAAAATTTCAGTAACCAAAGGCAGCATAATTAAAACAGAGGAACCCTACAGAGATATAAAAACAAATAAACAAATTTAAAAAAAAGGAATCAACCCAAAGGAATCCAAAAGGACCAAAACGGGAAACCTTGGAGAGAAGACTCCCTTGAAATACTACGAAATAACAAGAGGAACCCTAAAAGCCAAGAGGAACTCAAAGGAAAACAGAACATGCCAAATCCTCTTCTATCCCTCTTTTACGTTTTTATTTGAAACAACGATCAGTTATTTCGGGGACACCTCTCGAGGCATTGGGCTTTCAGCAAATGCAATTTGGAAATCTATCTTTTGTGCTGGACGAAAAATATAACACAGCAGAGAAAAAAAAAATGTATCTGTCAACTGCCGGGCAAAAATCGAATCAAAAAAACCTTTCCTGTTTCCCTGTTGGAGAGCGTTCTTCTGCGGAAGGTCGTGTTCCCGTCTGCACTGAGGAGTTAATACGAACTCTCAAGGTTCAGGCTTTTTTTTTAACTTGCCCAAGCAACTTCTCGACTGTAGCGCTCGATGTGAGCCTTCTCAGTCACCGGCCGGCCCGTCTGCAGGGCTGAGGAGAAGCAGAGGAGAGGTGGCGGTGGGGTGGCAGTTTTGTGCACGGGGCATTATGCCCTGTCAAAACACTAATGAATTATTTATCGCCTCATGCCACGGCAAACACCTGTGGGGAGGAGGAGAGAGCTGATGCTTCGCTCGGCTGAGAAATCCACCGGAGCGGGGCACATTAGGCTTGGTTCTCATACAACACACACACACACACACACACAGCAGTAAGCTTGAGCTTGGTACAGATCAGCTGGGGGAGGCTGACTGGCATTAATTAGCATCTGATTAACACGTGTTCCGAGCCATATTGACCCACCTACAGCAGGCATGCAGATATAAACATAATCCAGACTAATCTGATCCAGATATCACACCAAAGCCGGACTCACTCACCTTATCCACCCCTTATCCACCCCTGAGCCACCCCGGACCAGGGTTATTCGTCTCCAGGATGTCCTAAATGTCCCTCATTCAGGAGAAAACGTCCCTAAAAGGGACCCTGATGTTCATTATTTCTTCTTCAAACCACGCCCACTTTAAATGATGTCAGCACAATTCTGGAGGGCAGAATGAAGCCTCTCTATCTTGTTAACTGTCTTCACGCATCGCATTGCCCGTATGTAATGCCTCTCGAGTGTCTGTGACTGTGCTAGAGTACCAGGGGGTCCAGTACCAACAGGACTGTGGACTAGAAGGTCCAGGGTTCAAAGCAAGCCTTGAGCAAGGACCCAAACCCATAACCGCTTTTATTGTAAGACTGTATCAGTTGTAAGATGCCTAGATTTAGGGTATTCTGATTTTATTGCGAGAAATGTTTCGGTTATATTTGGCTGTTTGTTAATTATAGTTAATAAAACGAAACGTTCTGATTTTACCTTTCAAATCACGAGGAGTAATAATCATGTTTAATCATTTCTAATGCATGTCTAAATTCATCTCAGGAAAGGGCAGGCTCAATTTGAAATGTCCAACGTTGGGGTATCCTGGTCGGGCCACTTGACGACCGAAGACCCACCCCCCCCATCCCGAAGAGTATCGAGACTCAGGAAGCCAACCCAAGCAATTCTGAAGGTCCAGCGGACCCTACAAGATTAGACTTCACCTCGCCAGAGGCGGGACATATACCGGCGTGGCTCAGCAGGCACTGGCACTGTTCTAGAAGTCCAGAAGGTTCCCCAGCACCATGCGTAGTCCAACAGGGTAGGTTTTTTTGGCCCCCCTTAAAGGTGTACTGACCCGAGTTCCTCTCAGCTTCACTAGGTACGAGTTCCTGAGTTTCACCCCTTCAGTCGGCCTGGTAAGTGTTTTGAGAGGTGGTAGAACTGTTAGGTGTTAGGTGTCCTAGATTCATAACTAATGAACCGCCATATTAAAAAGCAGCTGGACTATGAATTGATGAAGCCATTCAACCGTTTACATTTTAATCCATGGATGGAGCTGCACCCGAAGGATCCCGAGGCCGAGCGTCTAAACCTGCCCTGCCAACGTTATTGTTGAATGAAGATCAATTTATTTGCAAAGAGCTTAGACCCTGAAGGAGCAGTCAGGGGTGACAGTGGTGAAAAACATCCTGAGACACTTAAGGAAGAAACCTTGAGAGGAGCCAGGCTCGAATGGTCCTTCTATCCCCCTAGATTAAGTCAAATAGGAAGGAAATCAAACGGGATACGCATATAAGAGAATGGCAGTGCTGTGAAATATAACACAGTCTATAGTTATCGATACACAAGCCAGCCACTTTATTAGGCACACCTCACTCACTGCCATTTTATAGGAGAGATACAGTATACAGTAGAGAGGATTATCCGTATTGAGTATCCAGACCCAGGGGGCATCTTCGCTACAAACCCCTGCCTGTGCTTGGCCCATTTCCAGGAGCTTAGCAGAAGGAAATGTATGTTCTACATGTTCTGCCATTTATAGCCACCGGTTTGGACTGAAACCTGAATTGCTACGTCCTGAAACCGAATCGTCTTTAACAATGAATCCAGGTGTTTTTGAAGGGATCCACTGATCCACTGACGACTGACGGGTTCGAGTATGACGGCCTCGTGGTGAGCGCTTTAACCCTGCCTTGGCTGTGGAGCGACACACTGGCCCAACTGTGCCCAACTTCAGTCGCCCCTAGTAGAGATACGATGATACGAGGGACACTAACAGGTCAGAGATATGTCCTGTGTCCAGATGGCATTTTTGAACACACACACAACAAGGCTTTCCCAGGAACGTCTCCACCAGATGTATGTAATATTCTCTCGGCCTGTCTGGTTGCCAGACTAATCACCAGTCGGGCATTTATGTGCCCAGGAAACTCTAAGTGTGCAGGTGCAACATCCGTGGGCAAAAGTGTCTTCGTACCCGGGCGTTCACATCGAATATTTAGTCTAGAGGCGACCTAGTGGGGTAACTAGCGCCTTCTTTCATTTGTATTCCAATAAACTTGTCCTTTCACTCTAATATTGTAATCCCTTCCACATATCAACTTTACATTCACACACACATAAAGGTTCCTTCGGTTCCGAGCAGGGCATTTTCCACAGACCTGAGTGATGTCCATGCGGGCGTCGCAGCTGAGAGGCTGGGCAGACATAAGGCCATTTGAGCCGATGAAGGTGGTCAGAACTCCTCTGTCATTGATCTTCTGGATGGTGGTTCCATCCACAAAATACACAAAGCCCCTCTTATCCACAGCAATACCTGTGAAGAAGAAAAAAAAGGACAAAGTGCAAAGTCAGACCAACGCCCGGCTCTGTTACTGGCGCGTTTAACAACTCTGTTGCACCATAAAAATGTAAATACATTTCTGGCTGAACTCTAACAGGCTGAGAACGCAAAGGAAATAACATTAAAAAAAAAGACGAGATTGCTTAGCCTTGCGTAAAGTAACAAACAGAAGGTGTTGGTGCATTGCAGCACATTTCTTCCAGCGTAGTGCACATGGTGTAGGACACATGATGAATCATCCTGAATGTACAGGAATCGCTCCTGACTTCTGTACTCCTAAATGGACCGTTCACTCAATCACGATGAGTCACTGCTGCGGTACACATGACAATGCTCATCATCGAGCCCATGGGGGGTACGAACAACCAAGAACTTTCACTCAGGGGAAAAAAGTACAAGTAATCCAAATAATGACGTGAGAACAAAGAAAGGTGGAAGGAGACAAAGGCTGAAAACAAGATGCGGCACATCAGTGACATGGCGAGAAGGTCAGAACGAAGAATCATTGCATTACTTTTACAAGAGCACAATCGAGAGCATCCTTTGTCTCTGTACGACTGTATGGTCCAGCTGTACAGTACTGACCAGAGTAGTGAGAACAGAGCAGAGGATTATAGGAACTTCACTGCCAGATCTTTACTCTGTGTTTGCTGACCGCCTTCAGAAGAAAGCCAGCAACGTTGCTGAAGATCCCACCTACGCAGGATGCCATCTTTTTGTTCCTCTACCTTCAGAATGGAGATACAGGGCAATAAAAACTCAGACCAGCAGGTTGAGGAACAGTTTCTTTACTAGAGCTGGATCATCCATCACTCCCTCTGCATAACCAAACCCTTAAGAACTTATTCAGCCACATCTTTCAACTTTGCACCACCAATCTTATATTGCTGCTACTATTATTCATGATCACACTCAACTGCTGCTACTTTTAACATCTTAATACAATATGCAGTGTTCCCTCCCTTCACCTTTCCCGGATTCGGTGCATTGCGGGTTTTCGAAAAATATGAATGGAAAAAATATTATATATATATATATATATTTTGCTGTTTCGCGGGTTTCTGCGGAACTCGATCTACACTTTTACAATAAAATATCAAATATATTAAAAATAGGAATTCCAACAATAAAGGAATGTTATAAATGATCAAATATTATGATTTACAGTAAATAGAGTAGTAGTACAGTAAGTAGAGTAGTAGAGTGGTACTCAGCGGATGAATACTCACCAAAAACGGGAAGTAACACTAGAGCATCGGCTGCCTGAGTCGCTACTTGCCGACATGACAAGTTTTTATCTGTGGTTTTGTGTTCGCTGTTTGGGAAAGTTTAATTATAGACTGAATTAATTCAAACCCTACGATGTTACCCAAACGTTCAGCAAGTTCTACAGCTAAAATAGTGTAGAAATACTTAAATAAATATTGCGTCCCTACTTTGCGGATTTTCGTTTATCGCCTGTGGTCCTGGAATTTAACTGTTCAGATATAGAGTTGTATCAAGAGTACAATTAACAATTTACCCAATGCTTTTTAATCAAACTGGCATGGATTCCACCAGTTGTAAGCATGGGGCCAGTAGGTGTACCTTCCAGCTGAAAAAAACAGTGGCTCCCCTTATCTGACCAGCGAGGGTGGCAGATTTTGAGAGGTGTATTGTAAGCTGGCTTTCCAGAAGTTGATAGTTTCCCAGAGTGCTCTGGGGCTAATCAGACCCAGACTGCCTGTTAGGGGGATCAGTGGGTTAGCAGGTTGAACAAAGACCACAGTAATAGTCTGTTTTTGTTTATGCTTCAAAAGAAATAAAACAGGAAGATAAAGGGTTAAAAGAGATTTTTTTAAATAGTGAAAAGAGAAAGGAGAATAAGAATATGAAAGACAACTGAAGACAATGTATAATATGCTAAGAAAACCATTTGGACACACAGACTAAGCTGATCAAGGTCTAAGTGGTAAGTGGGAACAGGCAGGTAAGAGGAAATGGGGAACTACTATATGAAGTTAAAATAAAATATAAGTATATAAAATAAAATAAGTTAAAATCAGGAAGATGAAAGAGAAATGCTAAGAGGAGTGATTACACAAACATAAGAAGAAAAGTTTAGAATGAAAAGTCCTGAAAGAAGCACCTTTAGGAATAAAAGCCAAATCAAACAATAAAACCAAATGTTAGTTTTTTCCTCATCATTCTGTTTTCAGTGTCCATGATGAGTAAGTTTAAACTGAATTTATTATCAAATAAAAACTTTCACATGGACTTACTTATTCAGACTCTTTGACATGACACTTGAAATTTAGCTTGAAGGCCTCTCATTTCTCAAATCATCTTTGATTCTACACCTTGATTGGAGTCCACCTGTGGTAAATTCAGTTGACTGGACGTATTTTGGAAAGACACACACCCGTCTATGTAAGGTCTAACAACTAAAAGCATATCAAAGCAAAGATCAAGCCATGAGGATAAAAGATCTGACTGTAGAGATGAGAGACAGGATTGGTAGAAGAACAGATCTGGAGAAGGAAAGAAAAAATTAGCAGCACTGTAAGTTCCAACATTGACCTCCATAATTCTTAAATAGAAGACATTTGGAACAACTCGTAGAGCTGACTGTCAAACAAAGTAATCAGGGGAAAAGTAATCTCGGTCACCTTTCTTGGTAACAAAGGTGTCCCAAAACCCAAGGGCCACTCTGGTTGAGCCTTAAAAATCCTGTGTGCAGATGAGAGAAAATCTACCATCACTGCAGCACTCCACCAATCTGGGCTTTATTGCTGAGTGGCCAGACGGAAGTCATGAAAGACCAGTGAAAGCCTGCCTGGACTTTGTCAAATAGCACCTAAAGGATTCTCAGACTGTGAAAAACAAGATTCTCTGCTCTGACGATGCCAAGTTTTTTCAATTCCGAATTATGGGAGCCAACTTGAATTTTGTTTTATTAAGTTTTATTTAGTGAAAAAAAAAATCAGAAGACTTTCTGAATGCATTGTATTTTATATCAGTTGAATTTGGTAACTACAATCTCAGCCTTAGTTTGTTGTTTATTTGCTTTAATTTCTAGTTTAAAGCAGATACTCCATTGTAATCATGCCATTGTTTGTAGACACCATTATACCCAAATACTTTTTTACAAGCACGTCCATACAGGAGTTCTAGCTCTCCCACTCACTGAAACCACCCATAATGATAAACTGGTACCCAGTGCACAGACGATCCCTGGATCAAATCCTAGTCTGGGTGAAAGTTAAGCATGCAGGTAGAGTAAAAAGACTCTTACTTTCTCTCAGAATTCCCATACATATACATAGTGAATATTAATAGTAACTAGGGAGGTGTTTCCTTTCTAGGACTTTCCCCTCTGCTTTACACATTCTGACCCCAACACCCTCTAGTGGCCATATTCAACATATTCCTTGTGATGTTGCTGAATGCTAATGAAGTTGAACTTAATTAATCTGTGTTTACATAATTATCTGCCAGGAAATGAGCTAACATGCTACAGCCACAAGATGTATAGATAGGTCTAACTTCAGGAAAGATCTGATTCCTTGGCTTGGCATAACTTTCTTATTACAACAAAAGCTAAATCCCTGTTTTGTCGTTAGGACTGGGTTCGCCTCAGAAACCTGATTCCATTTATTTAATCACATTTTTATAAGGATTTCCAGGGTAAGGCAGAGTTACTACCCCACCAAACTGTGATAAGCAGGTCTGAAGAGATAAGGAACCTGACCCAGCTGACTGCTTTCATTCTCCTTCGTATCACAAGTCAGGCCACTGAGGGCACAAATTCAATTTTTGGAGAGAATTCTGCAAAGTAGACCAAAACGTGAGGACTACGGCACAGACAGTTTGACGTAGGGTTGTTAGTAAAACCTTTACCAACAGCACCTAATCATGAGTGTCAGCAGGGTTTGTGTTTCACGATGAATAAGAACGGCATATTTCAAACGTGGAATGTTGTTTCAGATCCATTATGTTGCTGAATTGCAAACTGTGCTTCCTGTGAAAACAGTGTTGGATTTGTTATACTTAAAAGTTGAAGTATTTCTTTGTGGTTTACACATTCAGAAGAGAATATGAACATAAAGTTATATAACTGGGGTGTATCAACTTTTCCTGCTGTTCCACTCCTGTTAAACAGTTAAACAGTTAAACTGTGAATCTAAACATGTGGCAATCCGGAGCAATTGCTAAATCACCACAGCAGTGCCCCTCAGCCCAAGGTTTTACTATTGTTTATTTGGGATTCACAGCCACCATCACATAACTTCTTCTTCTTTTTCTTTCTTTTTTTCTGTCTCCATCTTGCCCTGTCATGAACATCCTCCTCTGTCACACCAACCTTCTGCATGTCCTCCTTCACAGCATCCATAAACTTTTGGCCTACCTCTTCTTCTTCTGCCTGGCAGTTCCATACAAAGCACCCTCACTTGCCCAAACCATCTCAATCTTGCCTCCAAAACATCCCACCTTGGTTGTCCCTCTAACAAACTCATTCCTGATCCTGTCCATCCTGTTCACTCCTAAAGAAATCATCTCTGCCACCTCCAGCTCCCTCTACTGTCCTTTTGTTACTGTCACTGTTTCCAAGACATACAATAGCAAGCCTCAATACTGTCTTGTACATTTTCCCTTTCACCCCTCAATCCACTCTGCCCTGCGTACACTTGCTGCTTCACCTCTCTACCAGACTCACAATAACCCCACACGTGACCAAACGTATTGGGACACCAAACCCCACACGTGACCAAACGTATTGGGACACCAAACCCCACACGTGACCAAAAGTATTGGGACACCAACCCCCATGTAGTCAAAAAAGTATTGGGACACACACTGACGTGGTCAAAACTATTGGGAGACAAATCGACATGCCACGTTTCGAACCCTGTTGGAGATCTTTCTGATAATGCAGATATAATAGTATTTCTTTGTTTTTAATCCACCATCCGGCCTCATAACGTGTCCCAGCGTGAGTCACAACCTGCCGATCTTGGGAGAAAGTCATTCTGCATTGTTTCAGACATACGAAGACTCTGATTGGCCAAATAATTGGCTGAGACACAGGGAGAACATACAAAGCTCCAGGTTCTCTCGGAGGTTACCGAGTGCGCTCCAGCAACACCGCTTTGCAGTCACATTCCCGATTCTTGTGAAATACCAGCATGGGGTTAGTGGAAGCCTGCACCCGTGGCGTCGCTCAGCCAAGCTGGTGTGATGTTCCAGCGGTTTGCCTGTGTTCCTGTGAGGAGGCAAATTAGCGCGTTCATCCTTCACAGCTCCACCGTCACACTCCGTCACGCAGGAATTCGGAACAGGAAGTTGCTGAAATGTGCTGTTTATTGTCTCCTTTTGAGTCTCACTCTCTTTCTGTCTGTCTCTTTTCTTTTTCTTTTTTTTTTTTTTTCCGGGCCCACGCTTGGTGCAGGATGAGTTGACTCACAGGATTGTGGGGGTGGCAAGTGTTCTTTCTCTCTCTCTCTCTCTCTCTCTCTCACTCACACACACACACACACACTCTCACTCACACACACACACACACACACACACACATCTTGACATATCATTTCATTTGCATTACTGTCTATGCAGTTTGTCAACAAGTGAGCTGTAATGTTCTGTTGTGTGTGTGTGTGTGTGTGTGTGTGTGTGTGTGTGTAACCTCCATTTAGCTCCGGAATCATTCGCACATTTTCCTAAAGACGTTACTAACTGGCGTCTTGGTCGTTAATTATTCCCCGCAACTTTTTGTGAAAAAAAATAAAAATAAAATAAAAATGTTTTTTCACAGAAGCTTTTAAGATTTTCAAGCTGTGTCTCTCTTATTAAGTTCTATATCTGGGCATCAGAGGGGAAAATATTTCATTTTCCATTTCCATTTGTACGTAATGCCTGCGGAGGCTTTCCTAGCTTCACAGTTGACTCTTATCGTTAGAGCTGATTAATATCAGATCTCCGCTCTTCGTATCGGCTTTTATTGATTGATCGCTGCTTCCCGACTGGATTTTCTCGTGTTTATCCCAAACCCTTTTGAGCCTGCGCAACCCCATCATCTCAGAAATCCTAATCAAAAGTAAAGAACTTCAGGAACAAAAATGTGAAGTTGTCTTTTGCTGGATCCCAAGCCACATAGGAATCTCAGGAAATGAAAGAGTTGTTCGGATTGCAAGAACACGGGAGAAAATGCAGCTCCCGGAGGAACTGCGGATGTGTGTTGCATCGGTGCCGTTGGTTGTGGCCTGGGCAGGTCTGAGACCCGGTCGAGCCTAGGTTCGAGGCACGGTGGTCCTGGGAGGTTGTGGTCGGGTGAAGGCCCGAGACCCGGTCGATTCTGATCGAGCTCCGGTCCGAGTCCCGGTTTTGACATCACTAAAGTGGGGCCATTCAAAATGAATGGGGAGATTTTTTTAAAGAGTGATTAAAAAAAATGCACCAAGCTTCCGATCACTTTGAAAATTGACTTTGCTGGTGACATCATAGCCGGGTCCGACTGGTCCGGTTTTTGTGTTTCTAGCTTAAGAATTGACCGAGCTACAGCAGTTTAAAAACAGACCTATTCATTATCTATGGGATTTTTGTGAAAGAAAATCGGGGGCACCGGGTGCACGTTTCGAGATATCTCTTAGCTGTGAACAAGCACACTTCTCCTGAACATCCCTGACGTTTCGGCGTCTGTCCCGTGTCGATATGTCGAAAGCTCTTGGAGGAGATACTGACCGAAAAATTGGTGGAATAATAAAAAATCGGATAACAATGTGTGTTGCTACAGCAAAACACATAACAGAAGATGCGATCACTACTCGACTCATTCTCTTCACCAAGGATTTTTTTTTTACATACATTAAAAAGAAATGGCAAAATGAACGGGACAACAAACTACACAAAGTTGGGAAAAACTATCCAAGAATAAACGGTCGGAAAAAACAAACGGTCATAACCAGATGCTGAATTGGACGTACCGCACATACACACAAGCACTTCCTCACCGGGGAAGATGCACCAACCTGCCAACCACGCTTTCAATGAAACATAACCTTACAGAATGCCCAATATATGAAAACGAAAGACAAAATATTGTACAAGGAAACAGTCTACCAAAGCTTTTTGAAACATCACCAGAGAAAATACTGACCTTTTTACATCACATTAACCTGAAACATCTTATGTAAACTGATTAAAATCATATAAATGACACAACCTATTTACTGCCGTGAAATAGCCTAAATGTGCTAAAATGGCATCAAACAAACAAATAAACATGAAAAGTTGTTCAAACCCATAATTCAGTGTGATGAAGCTCTGAGCTCAAGAGTTGTGGTGTGAAGAAGTGGTCTGAGATCAAACTTCAAGGATACAATGGTAACTTGCTGCCTTATTCAGCTCAGGATAACACAATTGCAATGCCTACCATTAAGAGAACTGGCCACAAGTAACGGGTCATTTGGCAAGGAAAACATGAACCGGAACACCTGCAGTGACAAACTGAGTTGACAGAAGACTAAAGACTCTCCCAAAGAATCGTGCTCTCTCAAAATAATTGTACAAGTTCAGGAATTCACAACTCAGGTTGCTTATAGAAGAACTATAATGCTAAGAAAGCTCGCTCTAACTAAAAACTGTGCAAAGAAACCTTTGAAACTCAAGCATGATCTGTAGTGGTTTGAGCATGTTTAATGCAAATGACTTGAGTTGAACAGTTTAAACAGACCCTCATTTTCTGCAGGTGATAAACTTCTACATGAACTTGCTGGTGGAACGGAGCAAGGCGCCCCACCTGCCGTCAGTTTATACTTTCAACACCTTTTTCTACCCCAAACTGCGAAGTTCAGGCTACTCAGCCGTGCGCCGCTGGACCAAGAAAGTGGACATCTTCTCCGTGGACATTATCCTGGTGCCCGTTCACCTCGGGGTGCACTGGTGTCTCTCTGTAAGTCTTTCATTAGAGAATATAAAAACACACACAGGCTTTAGATATATGGAAGGTAAATGGCACAATGACTGCCTATTTTTTATATATATATATATATATATATATAAGAAGTATTTGATCCCTTGCTGATTTTCTTTGTTTGCCCACTAATAAAGACACTATCCTTCTGCACTTTTAATGGT
>JAVSBV010026661.1:0-11837 GCA_033117975.1 Parotocinclus spilosoma | reverse complement strand
GCCCTAGGCTTGCTCAACTTGGAATTGGTCTTTTAAGATAATGTAATATTGTGAAGCTGCTTTGAGACAATGCTACGTTGTAAAAAGCGCTGTATAAATAAAATTGAATTGAATTGAATTGAAAGGTTATTCCATCGTTTTATGATCAGTCTTACGTACCTCTGCACAAAGTGTGTGGTTGAAATAGTCACTAATTACAATACGTAACACGTACTCATGACCTATTCCTAGAATTGATGTTTGATACCTGCTATACAGGCAAGCAGTCACAGCCCTAAAACGACTATAGCACTGATTTGTATAAAGACAGCATGAACAAAAACAATGACATACTAACAAATATAACACAACCAGACACCACACTTCCTTAAGCTTCCTTCCTCCTTTAAGCTTTTTGCAGTATTTACCAAGCCTTTTAAAACTATTTCTTCCTGAGCCAAAACTCCCACATGCACAGTGCTGCTCTGTGTGTACCCACAGTGACAGAGGTGCTGGGTTTACCTCAACCCTCTGCTGCCGTTGGCTGCTGGCTCAAACGGATTCCAACACCCGCCACGCGCTCATACATTTTCTCCTCTGCCTTTCTCTTTTTGTGGGAGGCTAGGGCACACAAAGCAATTGCCATATGGGAATTCTAATAATGATTCTCAGACATGCACACGCATACATACTGTATAAACACACAAGGGAACATGCTCATTCATGGTGTTTCAAGTGATTCAAATAAAAATTGTGCGAAGATCATGCACATTCGGACCAATGTGTCTCCTGAAATAATACAATTTAACCCTTACTGGGCCAAACAAGAAAGGAAATGAGAGAGGAGAAAATAGAAAGTTAAGGTCTCTGGGGCTACAATGACATGCCCTTTCTGTCTTAAAAAGTAAGAATCACATAGTATTTAAATGCACAAAAGTAAATAATCCAGTGTCAGCTAATAAATCTGGGAAACACAGTATGTTGACCATCAATTCATCATTCTGTACAACAGAGGTACAGAGCTGTCCAAACTGAGCCAGACTCAGATATTATGACTTCCAAAAAAACTGGAATCTAAAATCCCTGATCCTTGATTAGGTATCACATATTCATCTTTCAAAACCTAGAAGTTTTATAAATTAAGGTATGTTTAGATTAAGGTATGCAAGAGTTCGCACGACAGGAACAACCCAGGTCAGGCCAGCCCAATACCTGTGCCCCCTTCTTGTGCAGCATGTGGTATTGCATTGTCTTGTTGAAAAACACAGAGGCATCCCTGGAATATATGGCATCTTATGATGCTATATGATCTCACTGAACTTTTCTGCATTAACGCCTCCATCACAAAAATGTAAAGTGACCTTTACTAAGGGAGTTGACAGGTAAACCATGAAATATCTCAGGTTCACTGTCTAAAATGAATTAAAAGTGTATGTGAATCTAAGAAACAATTTTTGTGTTTTATGTTGTGTTTTATATATGTCTTGTGTTTTGCATTTTCCATACTGTTCATACTATATGTAAAAATGCATTTACCATTAGATATCTGTTAAACCAAGACATACATGTTAGAATAATTGGTGTCTCTTAAAGTGTTCCTGTTGTGTGTATGGATGCGTGTATTAGTGTGCGAGTATATATGACCTATAATGGACTGCTGTCTAGGGTTGTTCCTGCTTTGTGCCCTGTGCTGCCAGCTAGTCGCTCTCCCGCGACTCTGTCTGGGATGAAGCAGATAAGAAAGTGAACATGTGAGTAAGTGAGTGGGTGAGTGAGTGAGTGAGTAACAGACTGTCTGAACAGATGAACAAATAATGAAATTAAATGAAATGAGTGAACGGACAAATGGCTAACATCTGCTTGACAAGTGGTGTGTGTGTATATATATATATATATATATATATATATATATATATATATATATAAAAAATCAACACATTTCCCTCGCATAGAGTTGATCAGGTTGTTCACCGTTTGCCCACACTCCGCAAACGTGCCATATACCATCTAATTTAAGCATTTGCAAACTCAAGTCAGTTACGATGCTGAACTGCAGGTGGAGACTCTGATGAGGATGACGAGCATGCAGATGAGCTTTCCTGAGATGCTTTGTCCAGAAATTCTTTGGTTATGGCTGGCTGGTCAGACAATATTGAAGGTAAAGATGCTGAATATGGAGGTCCTGGGCTGGTGTGGTTACACATGGTCTGCGGTTGAGAGGTCGGTTGGATGTACTGCCAATGCCTTTGGACTTATGGTACAGAAATGAACAGACGGAACAGTTGCAGATACTGTGGTAGCCTAGCGGTTACTAGGACTAAACCCTGAATAGATAATATAATTTTGTAAAGCTGCTTTTTAAAAAACCCAAAATAAAGAAAGAAAGAGAAAAAAATAACAAAAAGGGGAAAAATATTACAACACACAACAGTAATCAAATACAACAGGCCTGTAACAAAAGGAAATATTTACAAATATGATAATAACAGGCAAAGATAAATAAAGTGGGTATATACAAGTTAAAAGGTTCTTAAAATAAAGAAAAAAATAAAATAAAATAAAGAAATAAAAATAAATCACACACACAGTGGGGCACAATAAAAATAGCAGTCAAAAGTTATCATTCAAAGTCGAATACATAGGCTTACAAGATTTTATTTTTAAGGGGTCAACTAGAGTTTCAAGCACTCCAAAAGTGTTCTCCATACATCGCAAAATTGTTGTATGCTGACAGACACCTCATATCTTAGTTTTTCAATATGGAGAACCCCTGTCAGTACGCTTAGCCAGGTTTCGAAGTAAGGTGGTGAGTCGGATTTTCACAATTGAACTGTTTAGCTATAATCATTTCATACACTACCACAGTACAGGCATTATGATCCATGTTTTCTAAAGTGTTGGAAAAACCAAATAAAGTGTTTTCAGGGTCAAGGTCGGGAAATATTTATAGAGCAGCGTGTACCATCTAAATTCTGAACACTAACAAGATCTTAAACAAAGTATTTTCTTCAGGCAGGCAGCCAAACAAGGGAATATTTTGTCTAATGTAGTTCCTCAGTTGCAAATATCTAAATAAGTGAGTTTTATACATTCTCTGTGCCTGATATCTCCAAATAAATGGTCAAATATTAGAATCTATCATTTTGTAATAGGACATTGGAGTACAAATTGGAAATTTATGGAACAGGTCGAGAAATCTTGGTAGTAAAACATTTTGACTGTGATCACTCGGCCTATCAATAACAGAGGCAATGCTCTCCATTTTTCTATGTACTTCTTTAAGGCAGTCAGTCAGTTATTTAGGATTTTTTGTGATTTTGAGGCCTAGGTATTTAACCACATTTGACGATGTATTAAACTGAGTGGAGAACATATATATGGGATACAAGTCGGGGTTAAGAGATATAAAATCACTCTTCTGCCAATTTATAGTAAATCCAGATACTGTGCTAAAGATATTTATTATTCAAGTACACATGGAACCGACTGTTCAGGATCAGATGCAAAAATGGCAATGTCATCAGCATAAAGAGTTATCTTATTAACTATTCCATTTATAGTTATAAGTTTAACTATAACTACGTCTGCCATGATTAACAACGGCTCAATGACAAGCGTGAATAGTAATGGGGAGAGGGGACATTCCTAACTAGTGCCCCTCCCTAGATAAAAAGAATGTGACTTTTCCTGGTCAGTAACAATCAAGACCGTTGAACCCAAGTATGCCATACCCAGTCCTACCCAAAAAATAAAGGAATTCCCAAGACCAGATCTTTCCAAAACTTTAAACAAATACCCCCACTCCACCTGGTCAAAAGCTTTCTTAGCGTCCAAAAATAAAATGCCTTTTTTCAAACCCAGAGGGAATTTATATTGCATTATATTCAATATTCTTCTGGTGTTAAAGAAGGACTATCTATTGGGAATGAAGCCCAATGAGAGATTTGATGTACTTATTCAACCTATCCGCTAAGAAAATAAATAAAAAGATCTTGTTATGTAAATTGACGCCCCAGCCCGTCTGTGGACACCTGTTACCCTGTCGCCCTGTGGACTCTCAGCTCTTCAGCTGCCCAGTATATCTCCAGCATCCAGGCTGTGCATGGATCCCTGGAACTTGGCTGTCTGTGGGTCCTATGGCCCCCACCACGGGACTCTGGACTTTCGGTTCGGTAGCCCATACTGGACTCGCGCGTGGGACTTTTTCCCTTATTGGTTTAAATGCCTGACTTATGTTGTTTAATAAATGTTCTTTTGTTTCCCCTCATTCGTTGTCTGTCTGTGGATACTGCATTATGGGCTTCGACCTTTAAAGCCTGGTAGGGATCCCGGGGATTTGGCAAAACCAGGAATGGACTTGCGAGATCTCCGGGATGCCCTATCGCAACAGTTGAGGGTATTTTTTTTACATCAAAAGAGTGGGAACACATCCTAAAAAGTGGGGATATCTGTTTTGGTTGACTTTTTATAAAGTTCGGCCCGGAAGCCCAGTCTGGGTCCTACCAGTTCTAAACAATTTAAAAGGCTCTGCTAGTTCAGTTAAAGTCACTGTGGCAATTAAAGCTTTGTGCTGGTTAAGTTTGTTAAGCCATGTATCCAAATCAGCTTTGAATTTATATAGTTCCTTGTAAAATTCGACATATTATTTCATATCTTCTAGTTCAAAATAGCGAAGACGGAGCTGGAATAGTTGATCACTGACTTTCTCCAGTTTCTTAACTGATGGTTAATAAGAAATATTATGGCCCATCATGACTACCTTAAATGTTTCCCATAGAGTGGAATTCAAGATGTATCACTAGTGTCTTAAAATTCATCAAGTTTACCACAAATAT
The DNA here is from genome assembly GCA_033117975.1 of Parotocinclus spilosoma. NCBI lineage: Eukaryota > Metazoa > Chordata > Actinopteri > Siluriformes > Loricariidae > Parotocinclus > Parotocinclus spilosoma. The sequence goes on along the minus strand of JAVSBV010026661.1, from coordinate 7,023 downwards.
ATTTACTAAAGGCTGAAATCTTCTTAAATACTTGTTCAGAAATGCTAAAAGGGTATATTCTTCCTAATTATAGTTACTACACCACGCACTTTACTTGAGAACGTTGATGGAACTATGTCCTGCCCATATGCAATGTAAACAGGCTCGTTCTGATGGCCTAATGTGAGTTTCCTGAAGGAACATTACATCAGAAGACATGGATTTCAAATGTGTAAATATCTTAGCTCGTTTAATGGGGTGTCCTAAGCCTCTCACATTCCAGCTCACCATAGTGACCCCATTAAATTTAGAGTTGTTTCCGGACATCATGAAAGAAGGAAAGCTTTACGTTTTTAGTGATAAATAAAATAAAGGTCCCTACCAAAGAGACGTACATACAAATAAATAATGGTGTACAGAACATGCACTCACCCCAAACACCCCCAGTCCCACTTTCCCAAACAAAGTTGGAGATAAACCCAGGTAAACATAAAGAATTTAACACTACCCAGCCAAAGCTAACTTTGCATAGCATGTGCTAACATGCTAATAACCACCAATAAACTGACCTCCCCTCCAATATAACATAAACTCCAATAAAACACAATTGTCACAATATAAATTAGTGCTAACATTAAAGACATCAAAACAAGTGCAGGTGAGTGCAGTGCTATTATAATTTCCCTTATGATGCCCTATTATAATGTAGTTACCTGTATTTTTTTCCATAATGACTGTGAAGGTGTTTTCAGGAAACTTGAATTTGTAATTTTAAATAGCAGCCAATACCAATAGTCCTCACTCAAAGCTTCCTCACGTAGCATAAAATTGTCTAAAAAAAATCTTGCCTTCCCAGAGTGTTGAATGTTTTGATGTCGTTGCCATGGGTAATGAATCCCATGTGGAGACACACAGCCTTAAGTTCTTTTCGTGAGTGGTCAAAAAGAGTCACCATTTCATTATTTCGGGAGAAAATTCTGAAAACTATAAATGTGGCAGCTTTGATTAGACAGAGGAGATTGTTGCATAGCCAGTCACATGATCAGCTCTTTAACACAGAAGCCATATATCCTGGAGATCATGAATCATGATGATCTCCTGTGTGTGTGGTCAATTTCTACAGACCTTGAGATGTGTTTGTTTCCTAAAATGTCATGGATAAAAGAAGTCTCAAATTCAGCAGGTCATCCCTTTTCAGCATTCTTGGGCAGGCCAATTCTTTTTATGTTCTGGTACCGAGAGCGTTCCTCAAGATCGGTAACTTTATCTTGTAAGACTGTGTTAGACAACTTAGTCTCTTGCTGTAGCAGGGATAGCCTACAATTGTGCTCGCTGCACAGTTCCTCCATCGCTGAGAGATGTGCTGCATGCTCCGTCATGGTAGCCTGGTAGGCAGAACTCCACAGAGTTAAATCTGCCATCCATTTTTTCACTCATCTCTCTAATGGCAGTGAGGACGGCCGTAATATCATGTGGGGAGGCCTCAGGTAGCTCGGCTGGTGAATCATCTCCATGATGCTCACGTTGGGATTCTTCCTTTGTTTTTTTCGCCGGTGCCTGCTTCTTTGGTGGCATTGTTGATGAGGTCCCGTGAACACTAACACAAAGATAATCCTTATGCTTCTGGTCTGTGGCTTTTTTTATTAATACTGAATTTATCTGAGAGGAACTCTGCCAAAACACGTCTCCAATGTAAAAAGCATTTAAAAAGTGTTTATTGGTTTGCTGAATTTGGTGTTAAAGAAACTTACTAATTGTGTAGTCATATTTATATGTGTTCTTTCTCCAGATAATCTACTTAAAATGTTACTGCTGTGAATTAAGTACTTTAAATATTAAGTACTGTAAAATGGAGATAATGATTTTGGGTGCTAGTTTGGCATGCAGATGTTCATAATTTGATATACCAAAGAGGTAGCTGGACAAAGTAAAAGACCGCTTTCAGAGACCAAACTCCTGCTTTAAGTACATTTTCTCTTTTCTCTCAGAGCTGATGTTCCAGTGCCGGTTCCGGAACCACGCGCTTGGAGGTTCTTCCGGCTCGGCGTCACTCTGCTGGTCTCCATCAACAGAAACCAGCCCCACCAGTAACTCCCTCCATCGATTGGACGTTAGGACATGATGTGCCTCCAAGGACCGCCCACTGAGGACTCATTTTATAATCTAGTTGTTTTATAATTTCATTTATTTATTTTATTACTAATTTAAATTTTATTATTAATTTGTTATTTATTTACCTAATTTTGCTATAATTTAATATACTTTTAAGTATTTATTTAATTAACATCTAGGCCACCCATGGAGGATGGGTCCCCTCTTGAGTCTTGGTCCTCCCAAGGTTTTTTCCTACCACTTTCAGGGAGTTTTTCCTTTCCACTGTTGCCCTAGGCTTGCTCAACTTGGGATTGGCCTTTTTCAGATAATGTAATATTGTAAAGCTGCTTTGAGACAATGCACCATTGTAAAAAGCGCTATATAAATTGAATTGAATTTAATTGAACTTTCCACCCACATATTGTCTGCCCCATCATGCAACTGGTAAAACTCAACCCAAGGAATCAATATGAAATTTAAAGTAAACTTTCTGTATGTATACTAAAAGTTAAGGTTACTCTTGTTTGACCTGAGACAAATTCTTGTTTGTTTGTGCTCATCACCCAAAACTGAGTGAATTCAATTTTGCTTCTGAAGGTACATTACCCGAAAGATATATGTATGTATTAGCCAACCCCAAAACAATTAAAACATTTTAATAATATGACTAAAGCAGTACTTGAGTTTGATCTCAGTTATCAATATGCCTAAATAATTAAATTACAAACATTGTGAATTACAAAATAATTATTTGTTTTCAAGTTTCTCCCTTTTACCTTTGTATAATGTAAAAAAATCTTATTCTCCTCTTAATCTTGTCTTGTGCTTGATTGAGACTTGGACTTGGTATAGTGGTCTCAGCTACAACACTAAATATGACATCTTATATTGTCCTGGTGGAACCTTCAGATGAGATTCAGCCTTTTAGGAGGAGTTAAGTAAGCTAATAGGCTATGTCTGATAGCTGGAAACCACTGACCCTAGGGTGTCATGTGATAGCTATATAGTTATTATTTTTCTGGTCCCATTAAAAAAAAATGGCGTTTTTCCTGAAAAAAATGTTTTGAGAACAAAACCAAAATACTTGGTTTAGGTTACTGAGGTAGAGACAGGATTTTGTTCCTGGCACCAGGCATTGATCATCACCTACCCAATGCCATCTTTACAGTAAAGCATGGTGGTGGGACAATTGTGACTCAGTTTCAGCTTCTAACAAAACAATAACCCCAACTACACAGCCAATACAGATAACATCTCTAAAGAGACCAGAAAATTGAGGCTGTAATCTGAAAGTTTTAATCATTTCTTTTTGTCAGTAAACAAAATGCAAATTGAATGATCTCTGATGTTACGTATTGACGCTTCCGGTGCGAGAACACTGGTGCATTGGCTGCCACTTTGCACTGGTTTCTGTTAACCTTACCTTTATAATAAAACTTACCTCTTTCTGGATTCTCTGGCCAACCTACCAGTTTATTGTTGACCTAACCATTCTGAAACTGTTCACTCTGCACTCCTTTCACTATTTGTTTGTTGTGTCGGCGGGTCCTCTCTCTATTTAACCTCAGTTGCTTCTGCGGTAAGCGAGTCTCTGTTCTCTTGATCCAGTAGTATTACCTCGTTCCCCAACGTGGTTGCTGTTAGGGTGTACAATTGGTGTTGTGTTGTTTGGTCTGGGCAAAGTCTGGGAATGCACCCCACTTGCTGTGGCAGTGATTATGTGGTCAGTTGAGGTTTTTTGTGCTGTTCTACTTTTTTAGGCTCACTGACATGCTAAGTAAAATGTACCTACACTCCTGCTCATCTATAGCTTTTGTGCTAATTATCGTCTGTATTCCTCTGTTTTTGAGCTGTGCCATTCCATTAGAATAGCTGGTCACCCTAAATACATTCATCATGGTCATTGTGGTCGTCACAGTGTTAGTCGTGGTCCCTTGGTTTTTTAACGCTCTGACACCTACATCCTCGTCATCAGGCTGGCGTGACATAACGTCATTTATCTCATGGCTCTAAATACAACAACCTGTTGCATATTTTTTGTACTACATCCCCACCTCAGGCTACTGCCTCATCCCTATATAAAGGATCTCTACTAATTGTCACCCTTTAACAGAGAAATCATGTCTACTTGAAGATTTCATTAATCAAAACAGCCTGGATTTCTTTTTTTCTAACTCAGACATGGCAACAACCAGAGGATAATTTCTCTCTGAACTGGCTAACTCCAGCTGGTTTCAAATATTTTTGCAAGCCTAGGATCACTGGGAGACGTGGTGGGCTGGCGATCATCTATCGTGACTCTATAAAACTCTTTAAGTGTCTTTATCTTTACTGGTGTTATGTGACTTTAATATTCATTTTTACTCTGTTTTTGCCAATGAATTTGTGTCTGTTTTGGATTATTTTGAGTTAACTTAAAGTGTTGATACACCTACCCACACAGGGTCACACATTAGATCTAATTTGCTCATGTGACAGTATTGTTAGGCATGTGTCTGGTCTGTTTACAAATATTTCTGACCATGCTATTATTTCATTTTCTCTCACTTTCTTTTAACCAATATTTAATGAGAAAACTGTCCTCTCCTTCCGGAATTTCCCATATGCCATTGGAGAGCCACTTTATAAAGAGTAGATCTCCTGAATAAGTGGTCAAATATAGAGAGTTCTCTAATATAGTTCTCTAAGTGTTCTACCTTTCTCAATTATTTTCACAAAAGTTAGTCATATTTATGATTCTCTTTATTCAATTCATTCTTTCATCAGTCCACTAATGTTTCTCCTGCGTTTTCCTGGTTCTCTCCTATTAATACTAGTAAGATTGAGGAATTAATATACAAATCTAAATCCACGTCCAAGAAACTTTATCCGGCTCCTATAGCCCTGTACTGCTATTTCTGCCCCTATCTGCCATGTTGTAAACTTATCACTTTCATTGGGTTTGTGTTCCTATGGCGCTGTTGTTACTCTTGTTCTAAAAAACCTTGGTTGAAAATGACACTCTGATTGAAAATTATCATGCCATATACCAGCCCCCATTTCTTTCCAAAATCTGAGAGTGTGTGGTTGCTTCTCAACTACAGGACTATCTGCAAACACACCGCCTTTTTCAACAATTATGATGAGGGTTTATTCCCAAACATAGTACTAAAACATCCCTTTTACTTATTCTCAATGACCTCTGGAATTCTCTACCCGGTTCTATCCGCTCCTGTTCTTCTCTTCCTGTTCATCTTTTTTCTAGTTAGGTTGGTAAGCACCTTGCAAATAAACGGCATCACCAGACGCTCTGTAACGGCTGCTGGGGCGAGGCGCGAGCACAGCGGGCTTTTAAGGTAAGCCTCGTAACAGTATAAACATGATAACTAAAAAACTGATAACTGAAAAAAACTTTAACTAAGCTTCAACAATGACTAACACCTAATTTAGTAATTTACTAGTATTACTCAAGTAAACTTAGTATTTCAAATGTAGAAATGAATTTATTTGATTGGCTTGTGCTATCAAGCTGACATTTGTGACACTTTTTTTTTGCAAAATAAAATAAATCAATTGCAAATACAACTTTCAGAACCAGATAACTTTCATAATATTATTATTTATGTGTAGCACATTTCTCTATTCTTCCATTCTCTTCCACACTGGAAAAGACCACATAATGTACAGAATTAATGCACACACCACCTAAATATGTTAAGATCTTCATGGAGCTGACCTTGTCAACAGTTCTCTTTCTATGCACTTAAAGACTAATGCATGCTGGTAAAACTCACAATAAAGGGTTATAAAATTGATGGCAACGGAATTCAAAAATATCATGCGCACCAAGTGCACTCTAGGTTAAGGAAGAAAGAAAGAGTGTCAGAGAAAATTGTGTCAGTTTATTATACAGAACTCCAAGCTCCCAAACATATTATACTCTGTGGACAGTTCACTATCCTGCTCAGGGCTACCTTCAATACAATTAAAAATGATTCAATAAGATTAAAGCTTCCTGCGTAGTCCATTCTTGTTTAACCTAAGATCTTCTCTCTCTCTCTCTCTCTCTCTCTCTCTTTTTACTTAGTCAAGTAGCAATATACTAAACATCTGCCATAGTCTGTTATCAAATGTAGGCCTTTTGTCTAATTGTTGATTGTCTGATTAATGGCTGTCCTTCCTTTTGTTAGTTCAGTTAAAATATTATTTTTTTCTTTGGACAATTAAATAAGGATGATTTTGCCGTGCATTACATGTATGTAAGTTTGAAGATTTGGAGTTCAAGAATAATTGAGCTCAATGAAATATAAGAGTGTGACAAGAAAGGAAATGAGCATCAGTGAAAATCAATCACTATCTATTAGCCCAAGCTAATAATACCTAGGTTCATAGCATGCTCATATTAATTGAACTGAATTGAGAATACATTCTTTTGAGTATCCTGCAGTGAAAGCCATTCATTATTTGTTCATTCAGCATACACTCAAATTTTACATGACCTGCTCACACAAATCTCTGATCTTCTGTTGTGTATAGATATATAATACAGTATAAGGAGGAGTTCTGCAAAAGCGAGCATAAGTGGTGGAAAATGAGTCAGGAAACCTGCTGGTAAACAAATGCACCAACGCCGTAACTGATATGTTTTTAGAGATAACAATGAAAGCAGCCAGAACTGCGTCCCCCCTGTATAACAGAAAAGTTGGGAAAAGTCTCTCTCTCTCACTCTCACTCTACCTATCAATCTCTCACAAAAGTCAAGTTCTAGGGACTAACATAAGATCTGCACAAGACAAAATATATCAAATGTTTCTAACTTTCAGGGAACATGTCGTCTAAACAAGTGTATTAATACCTGATCTCTCTCTTCCTCTCTGTTCCTCTCTCTGTCACACGCACACAAACACACACACACACACACACACACACACACACACACACACACACACACACACACACACACACACACAC
>JAVSBV010026641.1:0-11837 GCA_033117975.1 Parotocinclus spilosoma | reverse complement strand
TGTGTGTGTGTGTGTGTGTGTGTGTGTGTGTGTGTGTGTGTGTGTGTGTGTGTGTGTGTGTGTGTGTGTGTGTTTATCTCAGAGATTCGTACACTACAGCAGGTCCTCTTACATCATGGTGGATGCAGTGCCACCTCCTGGAAAGCACCTGCGTTATTCTACTAAACTGAAGCGCGTATTGTAAGCTATGATTTGTTGCAGACATAAATATTTAGCTATTGTTTAATACTTCAAGACATTGTATTCTGGGATAAGGTTATGGATTAGCAATATGTGTTTATTCCAGTATTTGCCTAACTGTATTATGTATTGAAACATGCACATTTGCATAAAATTAAACACAAGAAGAAAGTAAAAGAACAAAAGAAAGCAGGTTAACATATGTGTAACTTAAGCATGTTTAAACAGAATGAACGTGTAGATGCTCAATGTGTGCTCAAAAACAAGAATTTTATGTTTACGACCTTAGCAGACACATGGGTTTTATTAGTTCAGAGCCTCTTGGCAAAAGATACTAATAGCATTCTAAGATAAAATGCACATATAGTCAGACAGAAAGTACTTAGCGTAAGGGCAGATTAATTTATGCACCTGTATAAAGTCAAATGTGATTATGGCAAAATAAAAGTAAACACATACATTTTTGGCTTTGCCAGAGTAGTAAAAGTAGATCAAACCCTAGATTTTGTCCTATCACACAGAGGCTCTCAACTCTCTCTGACATTTTATGCTCTGTCTGCTTTCCTGGCGACACCAACCACTAAAAACATCTAGCTGATCATCAGTAGGCTGCAAGTGGAGGAGAGTAGAATGGCTTTAAGTCTTTAAGTCGTGTCAGTCAGTTTCTTCGCTTTTAATGACCTTTTATCTACATGAAAGGCAGTGACACTGGCATAGTTAACATTATGACTAAACTGAATAAGAGCCACGGACAGAACTGTACTGCCCAGGCCAGAAAAGTTCTTGTCACAATGCTATCATTGTTTAAAAACTTAACACACTGATTAAACAGTTATCAAGTAGAGTAATATGTAATATGATCTGAATGTTTGATTTAATGAATATATTATTATTGTCATTATGTCACATACAAACCAATTCCAATGACGTTGGGATGCTGTGTAAAACATAAATAAAACAGAATACAATAATATGCCAGTCCTTTTCACACCTTATCCAATTGAATACACTACGAAGATAAGATATTTAATGTTCAAATGGATAATCTTAATGTTTTTTTTAATAATCACTCTTTTTGAATTTAATGCCTGTAACATGTTGCAAAAACGTTGGGACAGGGGCAAAGACTGGGGATGTTGAGGAATGCTTTAAACACCTGTTTTAACATTACACAGGTAGGCAGGTGTTGGTTATTGTTGGTTATTGAACATTTAACGCCATGACTGCCTTTAGGCCATCGTCACAGCAGTAATGGTTATGAAGGACAGTTTGTTAGCAGTGAGACAGAGTATAGGGCATCATGCAGGCAACTTCCAACTGTGAAGCTTGAAATTACATGTGTTTCTTCAGGTCTGTTATTGCCAGGAAACTAAGCAGTCTCTTTGATTTGATGGTATTCAAAATATTCCATATGATAGGGGTTATAGAAGATTGTTGTCTCTCTTTACTGTAGGCAGTAAACTCTATTAATATATGCTTTACTGAGAGGGGAACTTGACAAGCAGCACAGGTTGTGGTTGATACATTATTGTTAACAGTATTGCGGGAACATCCTGTTTCCAATAATGAAAGTAGCTTCATAGAGCTTGCTGGCGCAGTTTGGGTACAATTCTGATTTTTATCATTTGTCTTTTATGTATTTGGTTAGTACTGGTTTAATATCATCTGGAGGAATCATTAAACAGCTGAACAAGTTATTTGGAAACAGGTGAGTGTCATGATTGGGTATAAAGGGAGAATTTCCAAAAGGACGGATGGGGCGAGGTTCACCACTTTGTGAACAACTGAGTTTAAGAACAACGTTTCTCAACATACAATTGCAAGTAATTTAGGGACTTAATCATTTACAGTCCATAATATCTTCAAAAGATTCAGAAAATCTGGAGAAATCTCTGCAAGTTAGCGGCAAGGCTGAAAACCAACACTGAATTCCCTTGACCTTCGATCCCTCAGGTGGCACTGCATTAAAAACAAACATCATTCTGTAATGGATATTACCACATGGGCTCAGGAACACTTCAGAAAACCATGTTCAGTAAACACAGTTTGTCGCTCCATCTACAAGTGCTAGTTACAACTACCATATAGTTGAAAGCCATATATCAACAACACCCAGAAACACAGTCAGCTTCTGGTGATATAAGACAGTGATATAAGACTCATAGGCATAAAATTAAAGGCATATTAGATTAAAGGCAATTAGAGGCATACAATTCAAAATGAGTGAATATTTGTAAAAAAAATAAATCAGGCAGAACATTAAATATATTGTCTTTCTAGTGTATTCAATTGAATATGGGTTGAAAATGCATTTGCAAAACACTCACAAAAACAAAAACATCCATTCCTGCATTTAAGACCTACAACACATTTCAAAATAAGATGGGAAAGGCAAATTTAGAGCTAGTAACAAATTAAAAAAACTAAACAATGATCTAAATCCAATGAGGTGATGTCAACAGGTGATTATAAACACGATTTGGTACAAAATTAGTATCCACTAAAGGCTAAATCTCTGAGGGGCAAAGATGGGAAGAGGATCTCCAGTTTGCCAACAAATGTGTGAGAAAACTATTGCAATGTTTAAAAACAATGTTTCTCAAACATGTTTTTGCATATTCTAATATATTGCATATCATTAAATGGTGCACTGTAGAGGGAGATATAACCACAAGACATGTCCTAAAGCGGTGCTGACTTTTCTGATCTCTAGGATGGACCATTACACAGTGGAAACGTGTATGGTAGTCAGATGGATAAGTATTACAGGTTAAAAAAAGAAAAAGCAAAATATTATCAAAATCATGAATATAAAAAAGTATCATGTATTGGTTTCCCTGATCAGTTTCTACATGTCTACAACTATACACTCCGAAGGCATGCTGGACTGTAGTGTCAACAGGGCCACACACCAAGGTTCGCTTGGTACCATCCTGTATCTGTGACAGGAAAACACCAATTCACATGTCACTGGCATCACTGGGATATGTGTGCACCACAAATGAGGTGCTTGGAACAGGGAGCGAAAGAACAATTACTGTGGTCAGATGGTCTGGAGACACCAAAATGTCTCCTGCATATCTTTTGACAACCTATGCAGCAATATCAGCAGAAGGCTGGACAAAATGCCAGTAGTATGATGCCAGTCCCAGAATGCTGCAAAGCTGATTGATATTGGCCAGTACGACCTGAACTTTGGCTGGGTTTGTAGCCACTCCCCACTGACAACATTCCCAAAAAAACAAACCTTATTCTGAAGCTTGACAGTGAATGCATGGATGGTAGCATTCATCTGGCCCAAGCAGCAGCAAGCCTTGTTGTCCATGAGTTGAAAAAATGTCTGGTGTATTACTGACATAATTATGTGATTCACATAAAGCTAAATACATACATACAGTCAATAATGTCTAAACCACTGGAAACAAATGTGAGTTACACTTTGTTTACAATGTGTGAAAATGACCAAATTTTGCCCAATTACTAATTTTCCCTCCCCAGTATCACGTGACTCACGTGATTAGTGTTTCAAGGTCTCAGATATGAAAGGGGAGCAGGTGTGTTAAATTTAATGTTGTCCATTTCACACCCCCTCATACTGGTCACAGTAAGTTCAACATGGCATCTCCTGGAAAATGACTCTCTAAGGATTTGAAAAAAGAATTTTTGCTCTAAAGATGTCCAAGGCTATAAAAATGTTGCCAGCACCCTGAAAGTGAGCTGCAGCATCGTGGTCAAGAAAATACAGTGATTTAACAGAACAGGTTCCACTCAGAACAGGTATCGCCATGGTCGACCAAAGAATTTGCACGTTGTTAGTGTTGAGGTTGGCTTTTAAAAATAGACTTAGGAATTCTGTCAGTATATGCAGAGGTTAAAGGGGTAGGTGGTCAGCCTGTAAGTGCTCAGACCATATGCCGCACACTGTATCAAACTGGTCTGTCGTCCCAGTAGGAAGCCTCTTCTAAAGATGATGCACAAGAAAGCCCACAAACAGTTTGCTGAAGACAATCATACCTAGGATTTGCTCACTGAAACAATGTCCCATGGCCTGATGAAACCAAGAAGTTTTTTGGTTCAGATTGTGTGACGCGTGTGTGGCGGCAACCAGGTGAGAAGTATAAAGACAAGTGTGTCAAGCCAAGTCAATTTATTTCTATAGCGCTTTTTACAATACAGAATTGTCACAAAGCAGCTTTACAACAAAGAGGCTTGATGCCATACAGAATTATAGTGTAAGAATTTAGTATGAGAGTCATTGTGTCCCTAATGAGCAAGCAGGGGCGACAGTGGAATGGAAAAACTCCCTGGGATGAATAGGAAGAAACCTTGAGAGGAACCAGGCTCAATAGGGAAAACCCATCCTCATTTGGGTGATAACGGCATTAAAAACAGTAACTGTCTGTGTAGTTATAGTATGTGTGTAAAAGGAACGCTGATTCCTGATCATCATGATCAGCCATCGGGCAGTGTGTCTTGCCTATGGTCCAGAATGGTGGTGGGAATGTCATGTCATAAGCTAAAGTTCATTGAGGAAACCATGAATGCCAACATGTACGAAGCAGAGCATGATCCCCACCTCTTGGAAACAGGGCCACAGGGCAGTATTCTAACATGATAGCAACCCCAAACAAGCCAAAAAGAAGACCACTGCCTTGGTAAAGAAACTAAGGGTAAAGGTGCTGAACTGGCCAAGCATGTCTCCATACCCATACCAAGTCTACTGGCAGTGTTAGAAAAACTATGGTGTGTGAGGATGAGCTCTGTTCTCTCAGATTTCTTGCTGAGCCAGCCAGTCAAATATGCTGTTGCAAGTAGACAGGCATTAGCAGCTTCCAAAACTTACAATTATTTGAAATGTTTTTGCATTGAGCGCCAAAATCAGTTGCACAGCTGTGTTCAGCTGTCCAGCCAGAACTTCACTAGTTGTCACTGAGCCTTAAATCACTCTCATGGACTGCTGATGTCATATTGTAGTAGGCGAACAGGTAAGTGACAACGTCCAGAAACAACCAAATTGCTGATGAAGTGCTGCATTAGCATTAATTCAGCGCTGCTGCCATTAAGCCATGCAAACTCCACACAGAGTCTGGGGTCGGGTTCAACTCGTCGTCCTTGGAGCTATGAGGCAACCGTCCTAACTACTGCACCACCATTACCGCCAAACTACAAGACACCTAAATAAATGCACACCCAGTGCTTAATTTGTAAAACAGGAGTGTAACACAGCATGGTGTGATCCAGCAAGTTGGCACTGAGTGAAAAGGTTCTGAAATGTCGGCCTACAGACACAACAGTGCTCTAAGTGTTCTACCTAATACAGAAGCCTTGAAAACGTACTATAAATATCAGTGAAAATAACTTACTTACCTTCCCTAACTATCAGTTATCATTTTCATTTTTTTTTTTTGCAATTTCCAAACCTCTCCTACCGTTAGCAGTTAGCACGCAAAACGTGACTGATAACCTAATCACGTTAGGAGTGCAGCTTTTTTTTGTTTTGGAAAGGTATGTACATACATATAACTATAATTTAATTAAAATCATTTAATACTAATGCGTATTTGCATTTTATTTCATATATAAAACGCAGAGGTGCTATATCTACATCCACAAGTTCCAGAACGCATGCGCTTCAAATATGATTTTGCTGTATCAGGCACCAATCAAGTACTGTGAATAACCATAATGCTATTTATGTAAAACAATCAAATAACCCTTTAATATATAGCAATAATAAAATAATCCCACCGTGCCAGACACGCAACGTACGCTGCGTTAGGAACGCCACACACCCTAAGGCGGTACAGTATGATAGCTTCGTATGAGATGCTCACTATCTTGATATGGACACTATACTATCTAGTACGGTAGTATGAGTGTAATGGACCAATCGTAAGCCAGAAACGAGTTCCACTCCATGATGCTGACCGGTAAAGCGGCTATTCCCATCTTATTATAGCTAATTGAAATAATGTCACTGAACGGCGATAAACATGGAGTTCAGGTATATGGTTAATTTGTTAAATATGGCTGTCTGATTGTTTATGGTTTTTAATATATGTGTGTTTACTCTGCGGTTAGTGGCTAGCTAAGATGAATTAGCATTTAGCAGCATCACGTTGGATGATGAAGCGTGTGAGAGGCGATTTGTTTTAATTCTTGCTTGTCAACAACACAAGATTCTTACCAGTACACGTTTCTCATATATATTTCTTACATAGCTACTTAAATACACACATTCAGCTTGATTGTTGGTCTTTAGCCAGCCGGCCTTGGCCTTGTTCTTAGCAACGCTTTAGAAAAATCATTACACTTTGGTTTAGTTAAAAAAATCAGTGATTCAGATCCAGTCCTTCGGAAGCCATTCGTCCGTGTATATGTAACCCGTTTCGATTCCAGTTGTACCGAAAGATTTACGTATCGAGTGAAATTAAACAGTGATTATCCGCCGTAATCACGCCTTTTATTGCGTCAGCGGACAAATACATTGTAAAATGTAGTAATTGCAGGTCCGGTTAAGATTTGCCATGTGTTCAGTAAGATAAGACAAAAGTAGTTAAGAAACATGTTGTTTGTTTGCTTGTTGTCACAGCTTATACGGTAATGTTTGTATGCAAAACATTAGTGTCACAGCACAAAAGTCACATTTTCTTGTTTTAAAACTTTGAGAAGATATGAGAGCTTTCCAACCATAAGAGGGTCCATCACATCTAATATTCAAATTACTACCAGATGATGAGATCCCTGGAAATGTAATGTTAGGTGCCCATTCACAAGACAGCAACAACAGCAACTGGCTGCTGTGAATACAAATATTGATTAGATACTGGTTAAAAATCGTCTGGGAACACATTACTGACTATGACCATATGTTACTTGAGGTTTGGCGACTACAGAGCAAGTAATATGAAACACTTGTTAATACATAATCTCTCGTGCTGCTCCATAGTGCTGCATTGTGTACTCCCAACTAATCCTGCAGGTATTTAATGGTGTTTATATCAGTGAACTGGAATTTTCATTACTATGCAAGTGGTGCATTCTTATGAGTTAACATTCATATTTTACACCACCACCCCAGAATCATTCATTATACTAATACATTATACTAAATATTGAGGATGAATTCACTTTATTTACACAGAGAGTCAAAAGTCTCAGGGCACACCACCTTCTGCGTTGTGGACTTTTCGCAAAGGCTGCCAAAACCGATTGCTATGTGGTTTGTCGTCCACAGTCCCGATTTCTCTGAATTTAGCTACGAGGGATGCAACAGTGCTGTGGGAAATTGGTGTCGGTTGGTCTGGCACTTTGATACAGCAGCTGCATTCCCAGACATCAAAATCGTCACTTTTATCTTCAGTTACCAATGACGAACAACAAAAGTTTTCTGTGTTGCTAACTTTTGAACCACAAGAAATATTACAAATCTGATGGTGGTAATCAACTTCTGAGATAATTTGGGTCTTCTGTGATATGATACATAACCTCCTTTGGAAAAACTTGCACCTGATTCAATATGCCAGCTTTTAAGATATCGGCCATGTTCCGGACATAGCCTGAAAAATAGGCCTTCTCACCATTACTTGCTGGAGTATTCAGATATGTAATTTTCCTTTTTGTTTTTGAAATAAAAAGGTCATTTGTGTTTCGATTGACCCTGTATTTCGATTGAGCCTTCTTTTAACACCTAGCCCACCTTGTCACATCTGACCAATGGACCAGTTTAAGTCACAGTTGCAGAATTGTCTTGCTAATTCCAGGTGCTTATTTTTGTGGTTGAATGAAAGAAAAGACTTTCTTTAGGAATGCCTTTCATATAATGTGTTGGCATGGAGATGGTGTCTAATTATACACTTGGAGCTTAGTGAGATCAATTTTAAACTGGGATCCTTGGATGTTTGCCTCTAACCATCTTCTTTATTGTGTCAGGGCAAAATGCACTTCCATCCACTTCCAGATATCTTAAGTATAACTTTACATTCTTAATTATTGCCAGTAATATTATTGTAGGCATTTTCAGGCTTGTAGCTGTATTAAGACTGCCAGTACACTTTTATCTCATTTCATCTACCCTTGAAATCGCAAGATGTGAATGGGATCATGCTTCAGTTACTTTCTTTTTATAAATGGTTTAAGGGGTGCAAATAGTTTTCTCTTATTAAGTGACTGGTTTTCTGTATGAGTAATGTGCTAATATGAGCTAATTAACTACAAAAACAATTATGATAAGCCTTTTACACATCTGTTGCCACATCTGTAAATGTGAGCGGACTAATTCTGTATTTAAAATACACATTCAAGCAGTGCTTCAGTCATCCTTGACCCCTTTACTATTGGTCAATCATAAAAATGTAATGTTATAAACTGGAGGACAAAAAGCCTGATGTATTTATACTGGTGCTTTACATTGCACCATGTCACTACAATATCTTATTAAATGAAAAGTAAAATGAAAATGTAAAATGAAAACATCTAGGAGCAACAACAGTTAAGCCATGCTTAGCTAAGCGTTAGACCATGCTAACTTTCAGAGATGATAAAAATTGTGAAGGCTTAGTTGGGTTACTCACTACAGTGTTTTAGCTGCATCTGAAAGCAATATTAGCATATAAACTGTACACTGGGAATGTCATCTGAACTGTACATTATTTCTCTTTTAACTGGTGATGCCGATATTAAGACAGCAGGGTGACCGATATATAATCGAATAATCGTCAATATGTAATCGAATATTACATGTTGACCTATATCACACAAGAGTTATTTTTTCTTCCTTTTGAAGGTGTGTATCGTGTTCAACTGCACCAAACATTCCTAGACTATAATATGCCTGCCACTATGCTTAAGTGGTACACTGTGGTATCAAACTCCCTCTTGTTCTTCGCTTTATAAATTCTAATGTTTGTAGTTTGACTTTATGATGAAAATCTGATAATAAATATATATTTAGCAGAAACCATATTCTGAATTTGGAATTTTCCTGGTCAAATATACGCTAGTATACTAGTCTACGCAGTATAAGCAGTACTCTCCCGCTCTCGGATCAGGAAGTAGGCAGTGTGTGATGTAGGAAGTCATGTGGCTAAAGTGATGAGCACTGGGAAATGTAGTGAGGATAAGTCATACTACCTAGTAATCATTTTTTGTTTTTCACATTTAATACATTATTCAGTAAATTACATGAAATATTAACTGATTTATTATAAAAAAATAAGCTTTATGTTAATGACTTTGCCTAACTGTAGTTTAATCTAAGTGTTTTAAACATACGTTCATACGTATGCATTACAATACTCTCCAGCACTTTTCAGTTTGTCACGTAAGTGGTCGCATGATGGGAGGGATGAGTGCTGGAAAGTCTGTAGTGAAGAAAAGTCATATTTTAAATGTGTTTAATTTAGGCTTTGCTGTATGCAGTATATATTAAAAGTCCTTGTTTTACGATAAATTAAACTTACGATGGATTTGTCAAGCATATCCCTATCGCAATTCAGGGAGTACCTGCACTTGATGACTATCTAAAAATGTTCTCAGAAATTTGCTTCTCTATTTTCCTTGTATTACGTTGGAAAATTTAATTATCCTAGACATTTCAATAACAAGCGATATAGTATTCGGTAATCTATAATTTAAATACAGTTCCACTGTTGGTTATGTGTTCATTTTTGTTTTCACATATATTTCATTCCAGGTCCACCTTTAGGTGTTTTAGGTGTTTAGGTGATTTTCAGTGATGTCATCAGCCTCTGATACAGCTGCAGGTGGGAGGGGAAGTTCAGTCATGGAGATGTCGAACTTCGCCCATGTGATCTTCCAGAATGTGGGGAAGAGCTTCTTGCCCCAGGCAGCGCTGGAGTGCCACTACACACTCACACCTTTCATCACCCCCCACCCCAAAGACTGGGTTGGCATATTTAAGGTTAGTACACATCAGTATCCTGCAAATCAAAACCAGGCACGCTTTGTCAGTGTTGAAAGCTGACACACATTTGGAACTGCTTTTCTTTATGTCTCGATATAAATCATGAGGCCTAAAACCTTGTATAAAGCTTCCTGGTAAGACCTCACATTATGATCCTGTTTCTCATTTTTCCAACAATATTTGACTAATTTGTAGTCAATCAGATTATGTTTGAAAACCCCTATATTGCAGATTTGGCATCATGTTTTAGTGCCACCTGAATCTCACACGCACACGCACACACACACACAAACTATATGCCTAAGGCTTTCACTCTGACTGTCTCAGCTTAACAGCTGGCAATGGTTTTTGCTATGCTGCCCCCACCCCCTCTTTCTGTTGCAGTCTCACTTTCATCAATGCATTTAATCTTACACTTACTTAAGAGGAAATAGATGAGTGGAAAATAGACATTTTGTGAGGTTAAAGAAATACTTTATAGACAGTGTAAAAACTAACTTCAAATCGACCAGATCTGTTAAAGCAGATGATAGTAGGGGTTAATGGGAGGAAAAGTGATTCGAAATTAGGTTGTTAATCCACAAAGTAATAGTCTTTTGATGGTTAACTTTGAACTGGTTTGGAGTGTTTACAAGCAGTGTGCATGCATTTGTGTGTGCGTTTTTCCTTCCTTTATATGTTTGTCCATCCATCCATGCGTCCATCCACATAACCGTTAGAAACCAAACACATGAAGGAGCTGAATAGGTTGAGCAAGTTGAACTATGCAGCTGCAGGAGAATTGTATGGTGGAGAAATTAGATTTTGCTTTTAAAATATACTGCTCACAAACATTATGCCGTATTTTAAAACGATGATATTCTTGAATTACAGTACATCTGTTATTGCAAGTACATCAGGTGTTATTTGTAGACAAGAATATTTTCCAGACCCCACCATATATTGCTTCCAGACTCCACTGTAACTAATTATTGAACAAAGCCAAATGTTTTAGTAATTGCAAGTGACATGCCTTATATATCCTTAATTGATAATTGATAAACATTTATTGCTTTCAACATATTTTCTAAGAATTGCCTCTCTGCAAAAAAAATTTATTTCAAGCTTAAGCTCTCTGAGAGATGATGCTCATTAATTTCTCTTAATGAACCCTTCCCACTTTTAGGAACCACTGGTTTATGTATAAAATATTAAAAATATATACCCAGCTATCTCAACCCCTGCAATCAGATTTAATGCTATAACCTATGAGGGTATATTAACCTTAAATTCAATTACTTGTATTATGACTATTTATGCAAAGGCATGTGCATGCTTTTTCCATTGTATTACATAATGAACAGTGAATAGCCTAGTATGTTCACCATACAGTAATAAGTGCACACCAAGTATTAAAGTCATTTAGCATTCTACTTAATATATAATTTGATATTTAGTACACATCAGCTTAGTAGTAATGCTAATTTTTAACTTTATACTATGATTACTAATCGGGGAAAAGTCAAACTGTCTAAGGACTGTAGTGGCCTAGTGGTAAAGGTACTGGACTATGGACCACAAGGTCCAGGGTTCAAATCCCACCTCTGCCACAGTTGGGTCTAGGGCTGCCACAACAAATAGAACAATTATTTTTATAGTCGACTAATCACCAATTGTTTTTTATGATTAGTCGACTAATCGGATCATACGTTAATTGAATATAAAACATACAGCTTCTCGCACTAGAATGCAG
>JAVSBV010026630.1:0-11838 GCA_033117975.1 Parotocinclus spilosoma | reverse complement strand
GTGTGTGTGTGTGTGTGTGTGTGTGTGTGTGTGTGTGTGTGTGTGTGTGTGTGTGTGTGTGAAAGAGAGAGAGAGAGGTGGAAGCTAGAAGCAGAAGTAGTTAAAGTAGTTGTGACTGTAAATCACATAGGCATTACAGTGGAGCAGTAATTGGTGCTGTTGGCTCACAGCTCCAGAGACTCAAATTGTAGTCCTGGCCTGACTGCTATTTTATTGTGGAATTTGTATGTTATTTCGATCAATATGGGTACCATCCCAATACTGGTTTTCTTAAAATAAAATGTTAAGTCAATGCAGACATAAATGCCATAAATATTGTATTTTCTGCTCTGCACATCTTATTTTTGTTTTGCCCGTTTTATGATTGAAATGTGCTAGCAATTAATTAATAGCAATGAGACACACTGAGTAACTTTACGAATCAACTCCCAAAAGTTTACCAAAACTATTTGTAAATGTGAGAAAGAACGAACAGGATATAAGTAACAGTTCACTGCTGGAATTACAGAATTGCTCCATTTGTAAATGTGAGGAGATGCAAATGTCTAAGTATTACAAAAGAATTGGCACATACAATAAACTTTTGTAAGACTGTAATTTAGTTTCCTTGTTATCTAGTTTATTAAATACTGCAAGGGTGGCTTTTTTCTTCTACATGATATGGCCTGTGTTTGCTCCCAGTATAGACTAACCAAGAAACAATAGACTGTTTTTTATGTTCTGGTGTAACTCAATTCATCTCGGCCATCAATATAGGATGTGACGAAAATGGAAGTGGGAAAAAGCAAAAAGAAATTGAGTAAGTGGCGCCTGGGCCTCCTAAAGCCGGGAGACAGACAGACGGAAGCCGAGTCGAGCCTACCAAATGCTGCTTTCTCTGTTGTTCTGCCTCCCTGTAATCAGGTCAGTGTTGACAAACACACTGTCATTCCAGGCTCCATTTAGGCCGCACCCCTGCTCCAAACAGCACACTCCAAATGACATGTTGAGATTTATACACAAAGAAACCACACAGAGCATCTAAAGGCCATCAGATGGAATTAAGCTTCAGCAGACGCACAAGAGATATCCAGGCCGCTGTGTGTTTATGTGAAAAACATTAGGGAGAGGAAACACCGATTTCCTGTATGCTAAATATACCAACCTAGCTGAACCCTAGAGCGGGCTAGCAGTCATATATACCGCTCTTAGGTTCACATACCACACAAGTATAGAAATACAGGTCTGCACTACCAGTAGCAGCAAGCATTACAATCAATTATAATCCTGGTCATTACATACTGTATATTCAAATAATAAAAATAAACACCTTGAAATGGTGTCACATTTATAAGCCTGTGGAGCCATTGTGAAACTGCTGAGTGTGCTTTTGGAAAACTCTAAGCACACACATCCTGCAAGGCCAACACACACCACTTCAGGAACAAGTGTGTCCTTAGTCGGCTGGAAGACGTTTGGCTAAGTTATAAATACAATAGAACTGAGTTTAGGAAACAAGCTCTAGAATAAGGTTTCCTTCCTGTCTGACTATCATCCCATTCTGCCCATTAAAACAAAACCAGAGGGGAAAATGCAGAATTACATTACAGTAGACAATGTAAGTTTAGGAGATTAAATAAGAAGAATCATACTCTGTAATACTGTCAGTTCAGATCAGATCAGGTAAGAAATTCAAAATGTAGAGCCAGACGTCCTGCAGACAGGCAACAAACCATCAGACACTCTATTTTCAACACTCACAAGCCACATTATACTTCACCCTGTGTTTGTGGGTAGCAATGTGTAGAATCATCCATGCAGAATGTTCTTATACTTTATTATGCTTGTTAATATTAAAATTCTTACCATGGGAGTATCCTCAATGACTCATTTGTAGGTCACATGCCTGTATGCAGACAAGATATACATGTATGAACCTGTCAGTCATCTGGCCTTAGTTCACTGCAGCACCCCCAACCCTTTCTGCCCATCTGATTAGTTGCTAAGAGTTTATCCAGACAACAATTTTCACCCAGTGCTGCATATGAATTAGAAAGGCCTCAGAAGAGTGAAAGCCCTGCGTTCTTCCACCCCCACATTTCCATATGAAAAAACATTAAACAGCCTCTCTAACATTGATGCAATTCTTATGCTTTCTCTACCTCTAAACTGGAATTCATCTACCACTGGAGAGCACCTCACAGACATTGAGACCAAAAGTGGGGAAGTTAGTAATGGAGATTTGTTCAGGAATAAGTTACAGTCATCTATTACATGTGTGATGAAAAAGGGAAGAGGAATGACACACCCAGTTGTCCCCTAGTTATTCCCTACAAGTCCATCACAGTCTTCTTTCTGATGGATGACAACAACATTTTGTTTGCACATACAGTATACCTATCATTTTAATATTTTCTAACATAGTAACATTGAATCAAAACCTAGAACTAAATGTAAAACAAAAAAAATGTAATCAATAAGTGAATTGTAAAGGAAGTGTACAAATTAATGTCCTTGTTTGGTTTTCAGTTATAGTATTTCTAAAAAGTGAGTAAACCCTTCACATTTTTGTTACTATTTGATTATATCTTTTCATGGGACAACACTGAAAATATGACACTTTGATACAGTAAAGTAGTCTGCCTACAACTTGATAGCAGTGTAAATTTGTTGTGCCCACAAAATAACTCCACACAGCCATTAATGTCTAAACTGCTACCAACAAAAGTGAGTACATCTTCATGTGTAAATGGTCAAATTGTGTGTTTACTAGATCTTCAAATGTTGCCACTGGAATCCTCTTCCACTCCTCCATAATGAAACTGGTGGATGTTAGAGACATTGTGCTCCTACTCCTTCTGTTTGAGAATGCCCCACAGATACTCAATAAGGTTTAGATCTGGGGGCATGCTTAACCTTCACAATCAGTTTCTTTAGCAAGGCAGTGGTCGCCTTAAATGTGTGTTTGGGATCGTTATCATGTTGAAATACTGCCCTGCGACTCCGTTTCAGAAGTGAGGGGATCATATTCTCA
This sequence comes from Parotocinclus spilosoma, assembly GCA_033117975.1. NCBI lineage: Eukaryota > Metazoa > Chordata > Actinopteri > Siluriformes > Loricariidae > Parotocinclus > Parotocinclus spilosoma. The sequence goes on along the minus strand of JAVSBV010026630.1, from coordinate 8,825 downwards.
CAGAACACGGTTCTGATAATCCAGACCAGTTTGATATAATGTGCAGTGTATAGCTTGAGCACTAACAGACTGACCCCACCCTTTAGCCTTTGTAGCAATGCTGGCAGCACTCATATATGTCTATATTCAAATGCCAATCTCTGGATATGACGCTGATCATGTGCACTCAACTTCTTTGGTTGACCATAGCAAGGCCTGTTTTGAGTGGAACCTGTTCTGTTAAACCACTGTCTGGTCTTGGCCACTGTGCTGCAACTCACTTGAAGGTGTTGGCAATTTTCTTAAAGCCTAGACTATCTTCATATAGAGCAATAATTCTTTTTTTTAGATGCTCAAAAAAAGTTATTTGCCATCAGGTGCCACATTAAACCTCCAGTGACCAGTAGGAGAGAAGTGTATGGGCGATAACACCAAATTTAATACAGATTCTGAGGGCACATTTACACTGTTATGCAAGCTGTAGACTGACTACTTTACTTTGTATCAAAATGTCATATCTTCAGTGTTCTTCTATGAAAGACGTAATAAAATATTTTAAAAAATGTGAGGGGTTAACTCACTTTTTTGAGATAAGATAAGATAAGATAAAACTTTATTAATCACTTTTTCCTTGTGGAAATTAAACAAGGACAATAGTTCAGAGCATAAGAAGAGCATTGTAAGAAAAACATTCGCACAATATTAGAGATCAAGGGGAATGGAAACTTGTATTGTAGTCAGATGCAACAGTATTCCAAGTCTTTTTTTGGGAAAAATGACACCCAAAAGCCAGGGTCTATCAGGGAATGGAGTTGTGTCAGTGCCCACTACAAAGGTTGTTTACACTTCTGTGATGGCAACATTAATTTTAAAAAGTGCAATGAGATTTTAGAGCAACATATTCCGTCGTCATTTGATGTTACATTTTCCAGGGACATCCACAAATTTTTTTAAAAAAAAGGCAATGCACAACCACATGCTGCACACTTTACAAAGGCATGGCTGGGGATCCATACCTTCCCTCTGTAGAGGATTTTAAAGGAAAAAAATGCAACAACAATGGCCCTATACTGTTGCACATGTAGACACTCTTGCAGAAAAACATTTTTAACTGTTGTAAGTGCTAGAATTACAAAATGCTTTACTGTAACAACTTGTTTTGTGTTGCAGGAATGTGTTGCAGACCTGAAATGCAGGAATACGCTTTTTGTCCAAAACATGAACTCTCTCAGGTTCATACTGTCTGTAATGAAATAAAAGTCAAAGGTAAGAAACACTCTGTGTCTTTATATGTATATTTATATACAGTCCCAACCTTTTCTAATTGTATTGGTTTCATTGTACGTCAAATAAGGGCGAGATTTTACTTTTTGAAAAAAAAAAAAGCAGAATAAATAGTAAGTAATTTTTTTACAGTGCATTTTGTTCATGCTATTTGTGAGTTGCTTGTGAGGGGAACTGTATATGATCACATAAAGGGACTGAAAGTTAAGTGATCTGGTACTTATGTTGAACTTATGTTGAGCCTCCTGGCTTCAAAATAAGGCTTTTACTAGTTAACACATTTATCCATTTATCTCTTCATGAAGGCTATTCTGTAATGTAAATGAGACAAACACACTTCAGCAGGGTTGGTGAAGTTTATTTTAAGGTGCAACCCAGATTGGATTTCATTGTATGTGTTTGTTTCTTATCATATATTTCAAAGAAATAAAGCACTGGACTGTGGGAACTGACAAGTACAGGCTTATCCTCTGAGACAAAAAGGTTTATTTCTTGCTTTCAGACAAGCAGCATGTGGGTGCTGAATTCAGCCTGACTCTGCTAGCTGAAAAGCACCTTATTTGGGGAAGAACATTGTGGAACTGTGTAAATTGGGTCACCTGAATTATCCAGGCTGTGCTGGACATTTTAGGAATGTGAACTGACTTGATTATTTACCTGGCAAAAATAGAACTATAACTGAATACTGCTGAATAATGTAAAATATCTAAGTTTATTCATTTATTATACTAAACTATCTGTCATACGATCTTCAAGTCTCAATGTATTACAATATAAATAAAAATAATTATATCTAGCCAGTTTTGTGAATCACTTTAATAAGTTACAAAAGTGTGTTGTCACAATCTTCATGTATTTACAGTTACCTGTTTTATACACTGAATACAATAAAAAAACAAGGAACTGATCTTGGTGTCTTACAAAACACACCTCAAAACACAGGCACATTAAACTGTGCGCCTCTTTTGGTAAACTCTTGTTTGAAGGAGATTTTGTTGAATACATTTATATATTTATACAAAAATCTTTGGAAATGTGTTAGTGTAATTATAACATTTCCGACTGCTCGTTTCTAACATGTTTTAAGGTAAGCTTGGAATACACTGTGCACAAAATGGAAAAATTCTGTGATACACAACCCATGTAGTGTGAATAAAAAAAAAAAAATTGTATAAAAAAAAAGGGGCAGCACGGTGGCTATCACCATTGCCTCACGGCAAGAAGGTCCTGGGTTCAGTCCCAGGGTGGAGATGTCTGGGTCCTTTCTGTGCCCCATGTCTGCATGATTTTACTCTGGGTGCTTCGGTTTCCTCCCAGAGTCCAAAGACAAGCGTGTTAGGTTAATTAATAAAAGTGTCCCTAAGTGTGTGACTGTGTGCGTAACTGTGTGTATAAAAACGAAACCCCAAGCTATGTAGATTGACTCAAATATTAGACCTTTGCTGAGTGTAATTGAGTGGTTTCCCATATAGGGATTGCTTAGGGTGTTAGAGCCAGTACTTCCTACCATTTAGCCCATTATAAAGAGGTTCATTACTTATGGTATAACAGTCAATTACAATTACATCCTAATACAAACAATACTACACAAAGGGTCTAATGGCTGTTGAATATATACTGTAAATTGTATATATAAGGAGTAGGAAGCTGGCCCTAACCCTTTTAATACTGAAATAATCGTTCCTAGCAGTTAAAGGGTTGAAAGCTACATCCTAAATTGCTCCCAGATTGTATTGTGTAATACACAGGGTAGAAAGCTGAATGCTTGCTACTGGACATGACATACATTGCAAAAAATGGTGTAGATATTTTAGAATCCCAAACACCTCTCTAGCAAATACACTTGTGTGGTAGCACACACTTAATGTATGTATAAAAACAAATACAATTATTATTTTTGAATTGCTGGACATACAGTGGATTGTATTATTTCCAAGCATATGGCATTAACTTAAAACCTGAATCCTGAATATAACATACTGTAATGGAATGAGCTGAAAATGTTCATAGTGTTTAGCTTATGAGGAAAAACAAAATACCACAGCCTTGACAATTTTGATTCAATTGTTTTTGGTGTAAAAGATACAAAATAGAATGTGCATATATTAAAAGTTAAGTATGACGAAAATGACAAAATAAGGAATTGCACAGTAAGATCAGAGTCCCCCAAATGACCTCTTTAAAATGTTTTGTATCAGACGTAGAATTTGGAACATAGGAATTTCCGCACATTTCATGTATGTCTCTCTGCCCTTTTTGTTCTTATGTTAATTAAGACAATGCAATGTAAAAAAGCGAAGTGCATACTGTGTTAATACTGGCACATGAGCTTGTTCTATCTTTACAAGCTGCCGTCTCCAAACAAAAGGAGTAATATATTAAGATATATAAAGATAGTATTTATAAAAAAACACTTCCTTGGTCTTGACAGTTCATAAGTTCTCCATATATATTTACACGTTCAGACATATAATATACAGTTCTGATGTCTGATCAAACAAAGTGAGCTTCTCTGTTCTCGAAGTCGGGCATTCGACGAGCTCGGAGTCTGGGGTAAACCGGTTTGGTCTGGTTTTGACCGAGCTGAGGATCATGCAAAGGATCTTCATCCACCGAGACTTCCAGGCCAAACTCTTCCTCATCTACTACTTCCTCGTCTTCATCCACCACCTCCTCCTCCTCCTCCTCTTCATCCTCAACGCTGTTAGCATTAACGACGTTCTGCTTTGTCATAGTTGTTTCATCTGCTTGAGTTGTATCCCCTAATGATTTGTTTGATAGTGTTGTGTCCCGGTTGACTGGTGGCTTGTAAAATGTCCCAGGTGGAGGCTTCAGCGTCCGAGGCGGTCTGAAGGCATTTAAGACACGGTTGCTGTTGACCATCTCCCCATCTCCATGCAGTGCATCTGTACATGGGTTGGTAGTGCATTGAGACACAGAACCAGGCAGTCCAGAGGTGTATGTGACCGTGGTGCAACTTTCTTCTGTTTCAGAGTGAATGTTAGCCATGATCATCGCTGTCCGAGGAGTAATGCCGTAATGTTTGTACTGCTTATCCCAAGTCCTGCGTAGGGTTTGTGTATCAATATAGGTGTTCTTGTAATGGTTACTGTTCCTGCCTTTAGGCTTTTCTTCTTCAGAAACCTCTTCAATAGCAAGGTCAACACCTTTAGACAGGTCAGTAGAGGAGTTCTGGGCATTCAGAAGCCGCTCTGGAGGCATGCTGACTGGCCGCGAGCTAAGTTTGGGACGTGGCCGAAGCTGCACCCGGCTAACATGCGTCTGTCTACTCAAATTGGGTGAATTGCGCACTTCTGGGGCACTCGAGGACAGGGCACCATTCATGTTTTCTGTTTCAACTAAAATAAAGAGAGCACTAGTTAGGAACATTTTTACTACTTAACGAATTTGCCATATCCTTCTATTTTTTCTAAATATCCATATGATCAGTATTTCAAATTACTTTAGTTGAATATACAGTGAATATCAAAGGATATATGGCCAATATTTCACAACCTAAACGCAAACATACAGTAAAAGAGGAAGATAAATCTCAAATCGATTAGTCATTGGCTATATGAAGCATTTTAAAAGTATTTGTAACGGATGCACAGGATAGGGTGTAGACATCATTATTTTGTACGTGTAGAAGCGAATACAGTGGTGTGAAAAAGTGTTTGCCCCCTTCCTCATTTCCTGATTTTTTTCTTCCTTAATAATAAACACTTTCATTTACAAATTGCATTTTGTGTTTACTTGTGTTGTCTTTGACTTCTATTTGAATTGGTTTGATGTTCCGAAACACTTAAGTGTGACAAACATGCAAAAACAACAGGAAATGAGGACGGGGGCAAACACTTTTTAACACCACTGTAGCTTTAAAATGTTCAGGCACCACATTTACTAGAACAATACTCTTATAATACAAAATAATTTTTTTTTAGGTATTTTAAAATGATACAGTTTGTTATCTTGTGTGCCACGAAAATATATGTGAAGGAATCTGCACAGGAATGAGTATATAGAACTGTATATGGAAATTCGTTTTCGCCATTTCTGTTCCCTATTAGCTAATAGTGCGCTATGTATTCTCTAATAGTGCTGCAACTATGGGAGTGTCACAGCATCAATCAGCAAAAAGATTACCTGTACTTAAAAATGTTGGCTTTAAACTATTATTAATGTGTTAATTGTTACTGCTTTTATTAACATATTTAGTTGTAAGTAATGTATAATCTGTGCATATACAGTCTGAAACCACTATTGAAAATATGTCTATTTTACCTGTCCATTTATAATACAATTTTTGACATAACATATCATACATTTCAGAATTTATTAGTATTTGATATTATACCCTGTCCTAAACACCACTGAGCATGTTTAAGCATGCTTAAAGACAAGAGAAAGACATTCAGCAACATAAGATGCTGTTTGGAATATTGGATATGATGTTAGGTAACATGGATCATCAGATTTCGTCACCATAAGTCACCATTATTCAAAAGTCCATGCCAAAAGGACAGCTAAAGTAAAATAAGGTAACTAACAACATATAGAAGCTATTGTTTTATATAACTGATAGGCCACCATATACCAAATATTGTGTATTAGACAGAATATAGAGTGGATCAATTTGTCTTCAGCAGACAAACTTAATGAACAATATTTTCTGTAAAACTATAAGTAATATCTATTACTATAATACACTGCATTAATTGTTAATACTAACCGGGAGCAAAGTCTTTCTCCTCAGTGGATCCTTTCACCTCCTTGACTTCCTCCAGCAGATGTATAGATGGGATTACAGAGGAGTGCCTCTTATATGTCTTGACATTTTGGTGTTGCTGGAATAACACAACAGGTCAGTCAGTCTCCAATTAAGGTGGTAATTTACCTGAGACTCTTCATTGTATAACACTTTATCATTATCTACTTTAAATCTATATTTCATGCACTGATCATCTAAGTTCATGTGTTGTCTACATTTCAAAGTACTGAAGTCATACTACAAATAACTGTGATATTATTTCATTTATAATGATAGAAATCAACAGCCCCCCACCTCCTTGATATCCACTAGTGATCTGGAGTGGCGACTCAGGCGCTGCTCCTTCTCTTGAGGGGTGAAGCGGGATTTGACAGGTAGTGGGGAGCTCTCATCTACAGGGCTAAGCGGAGCATCAAAAATCAACTCATAATGCCTGATGAGCATCTCCACAGTTAGTGCCTGGTATGGGTAATCCACCAGCGAGGAGCGTGACACTTCACCGTCGTTCTGCCGTGGCTTTATTAGCGTTGGGCCAAAGATGATACCCAAGTTGCTTGCTGTCATCTTGTTTTCATCAGCCATTTCTGTCACTCTGAGTAAATCAATACAAAATTAATTAATTATATGTATATAATATATTATCTCTCTCTCTCTCTCTCTCTCTCTCTCTCTCTCTCTCTATCTATCTATCTATCTATCTATCTATCTATATATATATATAGCTTGTGTATCAGGTGGGGGAAAGCATGTGTATATATATATCTCACAAAAATTTGGGGATACCCTAAAATAAAATATCCTATTATGGGATAATGATAATAACAAAATGCATATTTTTTGTAAGCTGTGTATAAAGGTTTAAAGGGGTATTACTTATAACTCAATATCGGTAACTTATCGGGCTGTTTTGTTTACTGATGTAATGGTCAGAGTTGAAGGGTCAGTCAGATTTACAGTATCTACTTTTGTTAAATCTGCTCAAAGTTATTGATTACTCATGTAGTTATTCAATGAGCCAGTCATGTGGTAACAGCACAGTACCCAGACATGCACACTCTCATTGTTTATTTTTTATTTGTTTTGGGGGGAAATTTACACATGTTTGTTCAGGGGAAAACATTTTGTGAATAGTGGTTCTGTAAATGCAAATGTCTGGTTGACATGAGGGCAAAGGATAAAGGTCAGATTTGTTTGAGCTGACAGGAAACTACTGGTGATCAGGAAGGCATAACTAAATGTTCAACTTGTCAGACTTTGAGGGCTGCAACATAATAAACAGACATCAGCTTTCGTCATTGTCAGCCATAGCACATCTGAGCCTGATAAAATGCAATATGTGCCGCGACACGCAGGTGGTCGGGTCAGAATTTGGTGTAAACAGCAGAAAGCCATCTGCCTTGTGTCAATAGAGCTGCTGCTTTTGTTGAAGTGGTGCGGAGAATGTTTTCTTGGCACACATCGGGCCTGTTTAATTAATCAGGTATTGCTTGGCTGCCACAGGCTTCAGAATCATGCTGACCACGTGTGTCTTTTTATGACCACAATTTAGCATCCTCTAATGGCTAGTTACAACGTAATGTACATTGCTGCAAAGCAATAGTCACCTTGGACTGGTGACAATAACTGTTCTTTACTGTCTGTCCATGTCACCAGAGTTGAGTGTGAGTAAAAACACATGACAAATAATGTTTGAAACTTGAACATGCAGCTGTAATGTATATGTGGCAACGTGGACCATAATCTCTGAGGCGGTCTCATACCTTGTGTACCATAAATTCATGCTGATTAATCCAGCATTATTAGTATTTTTTCTATACAAGACTGAGCATATAATTACTGTATATTACTGACTGCTGACTTGAGGTTTATATTGTAGTAATGAGTAAGCCCACAAGGGGACAGTAGGCTCACACAAAATAATCTCTAACTGTGGCAACGGAGCCGAAAAGAGTAGGTTGTATTTCTAAAGTGAAGAAATGTATGTGTATAGTAATCACATAAAAAAACAGCAACCAATGAGAATGTCATAAAACCATTTAGTCTAAATGGGTTGAGACAAACTAGAAACCAGGGTAATGACTGCGTACTGAGATCTGTCACGTAATTCGCACTACATTTGCTAAACTACATTTGCGGGGCGAAATTGTTGCAGGTCCCACATATTGAAGAATTTAAATAGAATAATTTTTATAATTCAGCTACATAAAGCTTAGTGAGAGCAATCTCATCCAATATGTGCTAGGTGATATGACCAAACAATTATATCATAGTTTTGGTGGTTATTCTGGTGGTTTTTCATGAATGGGCTTTTATATAAGTTTGTAGCCTACTCTTAGCGGGGAGCACCGCTGCTTCACAGCAAGAAAGTCCTGGGTTCCATACCAGGGTTAAAGTGGCCTGGGACCTTTCTATGTGGAGTCTGCATAGCTAGCTAGCTGTATCCAGAATGCCATTCAGCATTGCTGTACTGCTTTGTTGTTTATATGAAAAATGTATACCGTACAGAAAATCAAACCTATATACTACCAACGTATGCATTGTGTACGAGATTATAACAACATTAAACCAGGGCTCCCAATTCTCACGCTTTGAGCGTTTGACACACAGACCTCAGTGAGTTCACACACCACACATGGTATTTCTCACTCTTGAAAAAAAAAATCAATCACCGCACATAAATTCATTCGTCCTGTCTACAAACGAGTCACAGCCAGTGGTCACAGCGCTTCTGTACTCAGAAAAGTCACCCAGTTACCACACCATATTCAGCCAATCCATCGGCTGCATATTA
>JAVSBV010026609.1:0-11839 GCA_033117975.1 Parotocinclus spilosoma | reverse complement strand
TATATATATATATTCAATATTGTACATTGACCCCTTTAGAAGTATAACAAGATCTGGGTTTGTATTTGACCTCTACTGAACATCATGTAAAATACTTGGTCCTGTTTTCAGGCCCATCAACTATTCTAATAAGCAGACGACTTTATTCGTCATTATTCTGTTAGGATCTCAGCCCGCTACACGTTTCAAACAGAACTGTACACAGCAGTACACAACTGTCACTGCAGGTGACCCTTGCATATTTAGATTCTGACAGCCATCTTGCATTTGCAAGCTGGGTCAAGTTGGTAGCTACCAATCAAGTCTGATTAGTTTTTTTTCCCAGTTTGATAGTTGCAATTTCCTACCCACTAACTGGGGCACCACAGTCATGCAATGGCTAATAATCTGGGATGGTAAGGGTGGCTTACACAGTTCATTCCAGCTTTCTAACTGATAAGTCACAATCATGCTATTTATGTCAAAATGTGACAACCTTACAACTTTGTGTTTCTCTTAAGCTCAATATTGACATTCATTTTTAGGCAAATACTGCAACTACTTCTTTTTGCAAAGGTCCTAATCATACCGACTTTACCTTGTTTATATTGTCCGTTGCTTTGACTCACCAGAAAAAATACAGCAATTACTTAAGATCCAAATTAGCTGTACTGAACTTTAGATACTGTATGTGTATGTAGTGTGTATGTAGTAGGTGTATGTAGTGATCAAATTTAAGACAATCCTGTTTTTCATCAGTTTCCTACTACCTATGTGACAAACTACATTTAAAGCCTAGCATATACGTGGAAGTGTACTAATGTAAAACACTAATGTAAAACAGGACACAAGTAGTGTCTCATTGAACAGACTGTTGATTCTGTAAAAATTGGAGGTTAATATTGTGTATATAAATTAAGCTCCTCTCTTTGTTATTCACAATGTAACTGTTTAGTATGCAGTCAATTTGTTTCTGTTTATAATGTGTGACAGTTGACCACTGTACTTTGTTGTTTATTAACAAACAAAAATATTGTGCAAGTAATAAAGTAATGTATACTTATATGTATACTTTAACATTCATGCTGGTCAAATGTCAGTACATACTCATGAGTGACATCTTTTGTCTGCTGCATTTTTGCATTTTTTAATTGACGTGCATATAGCCAGTAGGCAACAAGGACTTACAAAATTACCTTTGTGGTTGTGCCTATGAGTTGAATCAATCTGATTGTTGTGTTTTTAAGCATTGTAGTAAGTCTAAGTCCGATTTATTTCCTGTAGTGCTTTTTTTTTTGTTTTTGTTTTTGTTCTTTTTTCTAAGTGGAGCATTGTCTAAAAGCAGCACATTTTCTGTTATCTACACCCAAATCCCTAATAAGTTAGCAATAAAGCATTAAGGTGTCTATATATGAGTATATGGCAGTATGCTTTGTGATGTGATATTTAGCCATAAATGCATGTCACAAGATTTTAACAGCCATTATATGGTCAGCAGACATTATTTTACCTTGACAACAATGTTTACTTTCCATAGACATTAAACAATTGCATCTATACATAATTGCTATATGCTTTAAATGTAGCTACTTAAATTATATTTTCACACAAAATATGTATAACGTCTCAATATTATTCATATATGCTCAGTTTATTATATCTAATGAATAATTATTACTTTTTTTTAATACACATCTATATTGGACTTAATGTTTAAAGTGCAATGCAAATGCAAAGCTTATATTTGATTTTAGCTAAATGTTTACTTAAAAAGAGTAAATGAGCCAATATGAAAAAAATCAGAAGAAATATGAAAAATATTACCTTATGTGAACAAGCATTTCTCTGTTCAGATGAATACCTGTTTCTGTAAGCGTGTGTGTGTGTGTGTGTGTGTGCTTAAATGCCTTTTGCTCTCTCATAGCATGTATTTTCTAGGGCTAACCAAAGAAGGTAGGTGTATTTACAGTTAGTGAGCCCTTATGAACATAATCTATAGCCACTATGTTGATACACAGTGTAGAGTTTCCCATGTTGAATTGTTATAGTGACTAGTGGTTCAGATAAACACGTAGTGTTTTGTAATTTTTTGTGTGATATATTCAGATTTGGGTTTCCACTGTGTTTGGATATGAAATCCAGCTTGTGTTTCAAGGAGAACCAAGATGACAGTAAAGGTGATTATAGTGCAAATGGCTATGCGCACTACTCTTGAATTTGGAGGATCCATTACTTATCTAAATCGTGAAAGCCTTCCTTGATAGCATAAATGATAGTAATTTCTCTAAAGTGCTGGAAGTCCAGTGCTTTTTATATAAGATCTCCTTGACAAAACCTTGGCATCCCTGTTGGTACCAGAGGGTTATAACTTATTGTGTCAAATAATACCATACTTCAGTTACAAGGATGAGACACGGATGAGAAATTCAATCCAACAGAATCATATAGGTTTATTCTTGGCCGTACTAAATAGCACAACATTATTGCAAAAAATCTTTAGTATTTGTCAGTGCAGTATATGCTCAGTTAGAAAAAAGTGTAAACACAATTTGAGAGTACATAAAACAAAATTAACAGGGACCTGCAATTAAACCCACACAATTGTTTTGTTAATTTGTATATTTTTTTTACATTTAATAAAAACATGAATTGAAGTTGTACTGGGCTGCACCGTGGCTTGGTGGGTAGCACCATTTGCCTCATACCGAGAAGGTCCTGGGTTCAATTGGCAGATGGGGTGGAGTTTGTGTTTCCTCCCTGTTTTTGCATGGGTTTACTCCAGGTGCATCAGTTTCCTCCCCCTGTCCAAAGACATGCATGTTATTTGATGTCTCTAAACTTGCCCCTAGTTTAAAAATGCATGTGCCCTAAAATGGATTGGTGCCTGTCTAGGGCTGTTCATGCCTATGCCACCCGTTAGGCACCAGCTCACCCACGGTCCAAGGATTAAGGAATTGTAGTTTAGCATTTTTTTGTCTGAAAGTATATGTGCTAATTTCAAATAAACATACACATTTTGCTAATGGATTTGTCTCCCATTTTATCCTATCAAAGTGACTACTAAAGTCAGAGTTTTTAACCATTGTAATTATTTTTCATCTTGCTTCTGAGTTCTTGTGGTGTGTTCTGGGTTATAAAAAGTGCATTCCAGTTTTTGAGCTGTAATCAAGCATCTTTTTCTGGAGCTAGCATTTTATAGTGCTTTTCTTGATACACTGCTACTGTATGTGCAGAGACTAGGGTGACTATAATTTAAATAAAAAAAAGAGAGAACACTAAGGGCAGGAGGGGGGCTTGGAACAGACAGGTGGATGTAGTTTGTGGCAGTGCCACACTTGTGTGTGGGAGTGTAGGGTCAAGTAAGTGGTGGGACTCTGAATATAAACTGTTAATTATTTAACAAGAATAATAACTTTGAGATGAATAAGATTGTGTAAATTGTAAGTCGCTTTGGATAAGGGCGTCTGCTAAATGTTGTAAATGTAAATAACAAACCTTCATAGCTTCTGGTCAGATTGTTACCCGTTTTACATAATATTTTTGCATCACAGCCATAGTTAAAAAAAAAAAAAAAGAAACCAATCACTCTCACTTCCTTATACACTTGATATTGAGCTGGTGACAAAATCAAGTGGAAAGATGGTACCTAACATAGAGAGCTAGACAGGAACAACCCTCGACTGCACCAATCCATCATAGGGCCCATACACATAAACACACACAAACATTAGGGGCACTTTTAAAGACTAACCTAATTAACCTAATTAATCAATTAACTAATCAATTAACCTAACACTCATGTCTCATTCTTGGACAGTGGGAGGAAACCGGTGTACTGAAAGATAACCCACGCAGACACAGGTAGGAAATGCAAACTCCACACAGAAAAGACCCAGACCACCTCACCTGGGTACTGAACTCAGGAGCTTCTGATTATGAGGCAACAGTGCTACTCACTGAGCCATTGTGCTGCATCAAAAATCAGTTAAAAATCCACTGTTTATCTAGACAGAGTCTTTGTATTCCCAGGTATACAGTCTTGGCCATAAGTTTTGAGAATGGCACAAATTTTGGTTTTCACCAAGTTATGCATCAGTTTTATGGAAATAATAATTTATAATTTGCATTAGCTCTGGATTGTGAAGTGATCAGATAAATTTCAATTAATGGCAAGTCATTCCCTGCTTTGAAAATGACCTTATTACAAAATCTACAGCATTCCATACATTCCAGCCACTGCATTTCAGTCATAAAAAATGGCCTGCTAGTATTATTTTAGTGATGATCGTTAGCTCAGGTGGTTAACGAAAACAAGACAGCTGATATCACTCTGTCATGCTGATTAGAAGAGCAGACTGTTTGCTTTAAAAAAGTAGTGGTACATTTAAGTTTTCTTCTGTTAACCATGGTTACCTCCATTGCTGCTTGTAAGATAGCAGCCCATCAATTATTTATTAAATCAACAAGAAGAGATGAAAAGGTGAGCACTGCCATAAGTCCTGTGTAATGGCAACAGTGAAGCATCCTGAGATCATTCATGTCTGGGATTAGGGAAGTAGGTTTGCTCAAAATTTTGCCTAAGAACACTGCCATGAACAAGATCAAAATAGAGACTACAGAAATCGTACATCTGCATGAAAGCAAAGCCAAATGCCGGAATTATAAGTCCCGGCTGGATAAGTCTTAAAAAGGGGACCTAACCAGGAAAAAGAGGATGTATTGATGACCCTAGCTAGGATAGTCTATGCTACAGACAATTCTTCTGTAAGTAAGTTGATAAAAGCTAAACTTTGGCAGGTTGTGGAAACTTGTGTGGGTAACGTAATAGTAAAAGTGTGTCTACATGTTTTAGCAAGATTTAAAGAAGAGACCTACTTTCATAAGTCAATGTAGCTCTTATTCGATCATGCAAGTAAGCATTTAAACAAATTTGAAAACCTCTGAAATAAAAGTAAAAAGTTGAACTCAAATGCACTGAATAATGACGACAATGCTGAAAGTGATTGAACAAAGTCTATAAAACCCATCAAGAGGTGAGAATCCTATTTCTGCACCTATTTCACATCAGTGTGAGTGCTATCTTCTGTATTTAGATTAACCGTGATAAATGGAAATTTATGAGATAAATTTCTCTGCTGTCGTCTCTGCTTACTACTTCGTCCTGGCAGGCCTTTTGACTTGATAGTTATGGAATGTGGTCAAATAAATGTGGTCAATTAATTTTCAGGAGTTATTATATAGAGATACTTGCACAAAAGCAGCATTTCTCTTACCAGACCATGATAGCTGAATAATTTTTACATTTGTGTGCATTGTAATATGTAAAACTATATACATTTTCCACACTAAGACCCTATCCCAAATGTTGTGCTATACACTTTGGTCTGCAACACTGTTTGTAAGCCTGATAGGGGGTTGTCTTTGTCTAGGGTGCAATATTGTACAACTAAGCATTGGGACTTAAGAACTGTTGCACTTGGCCCCAACAAGAGAGCTGTCAAATTAAAGCATTTAAAATGATTGAAAAACTCCTTGAAGAAGGAAATCCAACACAGTGTGACAAAAGATATTGGTTAAATTCAAGTGCAAAGTATAACAAAATGGGACTGTTAGACATGGAAATCATGTGGGTAGACCAGGTAAGATGTCAAAGCATTAGGATAGAAAGCTTGAGAGAATGTGCTCTGAAAGTAGAACAATCGAAAATGCTAACTAATATCGTTCAGCTGACATGCAAAACTATTCACTTCCCTATTAGGTGGGTATATTTGATTGTTTTGAACAGTCATCTTTATATGTTTTATTAGAACAGAATCAGAGAAAAGTCCAAGTCTTTGTCTATAAAGATTAAAGATACATTGCTTAATGTCACTCTTGATGGGTTCTTCTTAGCCCGTTGTAATTTTTCTTACATTGCTGGTTTTCGTTTGGGCTTGTAAAATCTAAAACCAATTTCATTCATCCAATTTCTTCCACTTCTGTCACAAACATTGCCTTATGTAAATAGAAAGTATTAGTAACAGGTTTTCCTTTTATTATGTTCCCGGGAGCAGCACGGTGGATCGGTGGGTAGCACTGCTGCCTCACAATAAGAAGGTCCTGGGTTCAATCCCAGGGTGGAGAGACCTGGGTACTTTCTGTGTGGAGTCTGCATGTCCTCCCTGTGTCTGCGTGGGTTTACTCCGGGTACTCCGTTTTCCTCCCACAGTCCAAAGACATGCGTCTTAGGTTAATTGACTACTCCAAATTGACGTGTGTGTGTGTGTGTGTGTGAGACTGGTGTTGAGATGAACTTGTGTGTGTCGCTTGCATGGACAATAGTGACGTTAAGGAAGCCAAATAAATAAATAATAGTCGCAGACAAATTTAAAAAATTGAAATAAAATCATCTGAGCCTTGCTAGAGTTGGGTTGTGCTTGTCGTCTTGATTGGTTTAATAATCACTGAGTTAAAAGACAGAATTATGTTTCCTACTATAATTTTTAAGACTACTCTTAAGAGCGTGGGCATTGATCGGATGGACGTTAAATAGTCATACCTGTAATTATCATGTTTTGAATTCAGACCCACTGATCCAATTAATAAACTTATTAGTCAGTCACATGGCACAGCTACTGGTGTTTATTTGTTATTTTGGTTCTCTCATTTAGCCTCTCATGTTGCCTCCCCCTCAGATGCCCCCTAAGAGGGATGAAGCAGCCTTGCAGGAGGAAGAGGAGCTTCAGCTGGCTATTGCGCTGTCTCAGAGTGAAGCTGAGGAGAAGGAGAGGAAGGTAGGACATAACCACCTTTAAGGAGATAATCACACACAGTTTTATCATCTATCACAAACCTCTGAAATGATAGGCAGGGATTTATGTCTGAAGTATAATATTCTATAATGTTTACAGAGGCAGAAAAACCCTTACCCTGTGTACCCCAAAGCTGACCCGACTCCTGTGACCTCCTCTGCTCCTCCTGTCAGCACTCTCTATTCCTCTCCTGTGGTAAGGCTGCTTGCTATTTCTTTGCTTTGAACAGAATGAAAGAGTTGGAGAGGACCAAGCAATAAAATAGTGCTTAACTGAGTAATGAATACAAAGATATAATGTATCATAATATAATAGCACATTTTTGTTGATTGTTTTTGGTTCTATTTTAATTTAGTGTTTTATTGTAAGTAGTTTTGCATTCAGCTGTTTGATCTACTAGTTCATTTAATTTTAAGTCAACTTGTTTTTGCTTGGTATTTATCTTAAACAGTCCCTGAGCAATTTTGTTTGGCCCTTCCTTTCTTTCTTTGAGTCATTTCTTTATTTAAGATTTTCTCTCATGGTACCTCATATAACCTTTTTTGTGGTCACAGCTATGGTTAGAAATATTGGCAACCTGGAAGTTTTTCCAGAAATGCACCAATTCTTCCTAAAACTTTTAAATTTCCCATTTGTGGTTCTTTTGTTTGTATCTGTTAGCACTGGACTGCTCTGAAGTGGCCACCAATTAGTCCAGATATAGACAGATCTCAAAACAGCAGTTGAGAGAAGGGTGCAAACTATGTGGTCCCAGAATATAGTTAAAAGTTCTTGCAACCAATAGAGAGTTACAAGAAACTTATTAATAGCTTTTATATGATTTACTACGTATTAAACGTGCCAGTAACAGCTTTGCCAGTTGTTCTTTTTTTGCGAGTTTTTCCAGCTATGGCTTTATCAGTCATTAATAGACTATGGATTATTGATTAAAATTATAATTAATTTCAACTAATTCTCTCTCCAGAACTCATCTGCACCCTCAGCAGAAGATGTTGATCCAGAGGTAAAATCCTTGTTTTTCGTTAGTATGTGTTGAAGTAACAAGGGACATAATACAATTTGGCCATATTGCGTTGTGTTAACGTTATATTGCTAACTTAAGGTTAATACAAAATATTTGTTTTGCTCTAAATTTAGCTTTATGGCTTAAAAGATTTGCACAAAGAGTTATTTTTGATAGCAGCTTCTTTGATTTGGAGGTATTAGCCAGGTTTGAACCTCAGGGTAGGTAAGGGTGCTACAGGTTTATTCAATGGGATTTATCCAGGGATGTTGCTCACCTGCGGCCAGTGAATTTCAGTACAGGCTCTAATGTCTTGCTTGAACTGGTGTAGTCACTTTTTGTTTAATGTTTATTTGGACATGTTAAAAAAATCACAAGATTACAGTTCAATGTGATATTACTGTATTGTGGTAATCATACATTTGTACCTTCTGTCTAGTTGGCCCGCTACCTGAATAGAACTTACTGGGAGAAGAAGCAGGAAGAAGTGCGCAAGAGTCCAACCCCATCCGCCCCAGCTCCGGTGACACTTGCTGAGCCAGTACCAATCAGCCAACCAGTGGAAAGCCATGCCCCAGTCCAGCCCATCAACATTGTGGAGGTACTTTGATGGCTCTGAGCACACTCAGGCTTTTTTTTTATACAGTCAAACCCTGGTATCAGATTTCCAGCTATAACCTACAATCCATTTAAATCCCTCCCCTGACTATACAGGCCTTTAATTGTGTGTCAATAACATAACTGGTATATATGCCGAATTGTATTTTTGCTTTTGGTTTGACTGTAATTGTTTTCCTGTTATTGTCATTGATAACCTTCGCACACATTAATGTAATCTAGGCGGCAACAGAGTGAAGACTTTGGTCATACTTATTCAAGTTGACATTGAGGATTTTTTACATTCCACTGTGTTGCTGTGGTGAAGAATTAGTGGAAGGTGGCATTGAATGTATCTGAACCACTTTACTGGGACACTTACCCCAGTAGAATGCTTCTCTGCCTCACTGAAGTCATGGCAGTAAAAAGTACATTTTATCCTGAATCGCTGAGCAGAACTAAAGGACATTGCAGGAACTACATTTCCCATAATGCCTAATGCCCTAAGCTTGAGCGTGAACACATTTCATGCAGTTAATAAGAGTTGTTTCGTACAAAGTGAAGGGAAGCCCACTTTAGCATAAATCACTTAATATACATTGGTCACACAAATTAATTTTGAAATCTTATTTTTGTGAGCAATATATCTAGTATTTAGCAGGCTCATTATTTATATACAGTTGTCCCCGTTTCTTATTGGCAAGCAGAAGGTGGTACAGCTGCGTCCCTCTAAATACTGTGTGCCCCAGTATGACAAGTTGTCTAGAAATGCACCTGGTTGAAATACACAATTCATCCGAAATGTTATGCTGTCGACTCATAGTGACTCATATGCTTCCTCCTGCCACATGCTTCTTTTGTAGTTTTTCAGCTTAATTATCATCTTTGCTCTTATTCTTGTTAAATATTATCATGGGATCTGACCTATACTGATCAGCCATAACGTGAAAACCATCTGCCTAATATTGCATAGATTCCCCTCATGCTGCCAAGTTTCTGACATGGTGAGGAAATGACCCTACAAGACATCTGAAGATGTGCTGTGCTGATTTTAGTCTATAAGTTGTGATATGAAGCACCTGTATATTGAGCTTTTACCAGCACATTACACAGATGCGCCACCTTAAATTCTTTATGTTTCTCAGACCATTCTTGAACATTTTGTGTTAGTATTTTATCCTGCTGAAAGAGGCCACTGACGTTATGGAATGCTGTTTCCATGAATGGCAAATGCCAAAACCCAAGCTTCTGCAGCAGAACGTTGCCCAGAGCAGAACTCTGTATACACTTTATCTGTCAGTGTATTTAATGTTATGATCTGTAATCTTGCGTCAAATGAACCAGATGGAAGGTAAATAGAAGTTTGCTAGTAAATTGAACTCCGATGTTCACCCCCCTCAGCAGCAATACCAGAACGGCGAATCGGAGGAGAACCACGAGCAGTTCCTCAAAGCCCTGCAGAATGCCGTCACCACCTTTCTGAACCGCATGAAGAGCAACCACATGCGCGGGCGCAGTATCACCAATGACAGCGCCGTCCTGTCCCTCTTCCAGTCTATCAATAACATGCACCCGCAGCTGCTGGAGCTCCTTAACCAGCTTGATGAGAAGAGATGTAAGTTAGTGTTACTGCACTTCATACTGCTCTGTGTTTAATGATGAATAGGACTTGCAATGCAGTGTTTCTGTTTAATAAAGCATAACTAATAATTAGAGCAGCCATTTAAAATTAAATCTGCACCGTCTTATAAACACTGATTCCTCATTCACAACTGGTTGTTTGATCGAGGTTGAGGAAGTACAACCCTCTACAAGATTAGGCCTGGATATAGAACATTGGTACCATGGGGACTGCTTAGCCTAGCGTTTAAGGTACTGGACTCTGGACCCGTGTCCAGGGCTCATATCCCACCTCTGTCAAGTTGCCCCAGTTGGGCCCTTAAGTAAGGCCTTTAACTCACAATTGCTTGAATTGTAAGACTGTATAAGTTGTAAGTCACTCTGGATAAGGGTGTCTGCTAAATGCCGTAAATGTACCAAAAAGTCTTCTGTACCATAGTCAACTTCTTATTAGAAGCATATCACATTTGGAGTATATTTATATTTACATTTAAGGCATTTAGCAGATGCCCTTATCCAGAGCGACTTACAACTCATACAGTCTTACAGTCCAAACAGGACTGTGCTCAAGGACCCAACTGTGGCAGCTTGGCAGAGGTGAGGTAGGATTTGAACCCTGGAGTTAACCGCTAGGCTACCACAGTTCCAGAGTACAGAAATATATAGTGAAATACAGAGGAATACACTGCGTTAAAAAAATTACTATTGCTTATTGGTGTGTTCTTGACTTCAAGGTACTGACTTTTGTATCTGTATGAAAAAAACAGCCCAAAACAGCCCTATTTAAAACATTGCAGTACGTGTAGTCCATAAATTCACGATCAGTCATAGAACACTGAAGAGGAACCGTTTGCACACAAAAAATCACTTCTTATTGATTTGGGTACAGTTATTATATTACATGGGCTAGAATACAACACAGACCTCCTAAAGGAACTCACTATCGAACTGATGTGTATAACTTGCAACTAGGATGCAGGCTTACTGGCAAACGATGTCAAAACCATATTTGACATAAACAGCTAGGGTGTTCATTTTGTTTTCATATGTAGTGTACTATGAAGGACTGCAGGACAAGCTGGCACAGGTTCGGGATGCGCGGGCTGCCCTGAACGCTCTGAGAGATGAGCATCGTGAGAAGCTACGTCGTGCTGCGGAGGAAGCGGAGCGCCAGCGCCAGATCCAGCTTGCTCAGAAACTCGAGATTATGAGACAAAAGAAGCAGGTGAGAGCTTTGTGATCGGACAGAACTGATGCCCGTGTTGCCCATCATATCGGTGCAATAGGATATTCATAACTACTGCAGTCCCAGATGAGCAAATAAAAGCACGTTTGTGCATTAATGATGTATGGAAAAGCTTGAACTGTCGTAGTATGGGGCGTGTTGGTAATTTAGTTTTGTCACTTTGCAGGAATACTTGGAAATGCAGAGGCAGCTGGCTATTCAGCGTCTTCAGGAGCAGGAAAAGGAGCGACAGTTGCGCCTTGAGCAGCAGAAACACACCATCCAGATGCGTGCTCAGATGCCTGCCTTTTCTCTGCCTTATGCCCAGGTCAGCATCACCAGGAAATGATTTGTTTACTGTTCCCTTAAACCTTTTCACGACCGTAAGGATTGCACACACACAACTGTAGTTATTTTGACACAAAATTCCTCTCAATCGGGCAATGAACTGATGCATACATTTCAAAACCAGTGTTATTCATATAAAGTCAGTAACATTCTGAGTGGTTTTCCTACAAATTTGATGTCTCTAGGTTGTATGTGTGTATGTATGTGTGTGTGTATGTGTGTGTGTATGTGTGTGTGTGTGTGTGTGTGTGTGTGTGTGTGTGTGTGTGTGTGTGT
>JAVSBV010026599.1:0-11839 GCA_033117975.1 Parotocinclus spilosoma | reverse complement strand
TAAAAGCAATAGAACACTCGAGGTCGTGTGTTATCGCGAATAACATCACGGCTGTGATTTAAACTACGGCACTCGCCGTATAATATAAATATCAATTATATATATAATTATAAATCATAGAGCGTGTATACCAGTGTGTATGACAATTTCGCATGCATACATTTCAGA
The DNA here is from genome assembly GCA_033117975.1 of Parotocinclus spilosoma. Lineage (NCBI taxonomy): Eukaryota > Metazoa > Chordata > Actinopteri > Siluriformes > Loricariidae > Parotocinclus > Parotocinclus spilosoma. The sequence continues at coordinate 11,671 of JAVSBV010026599.1, read as the reverse complement.
ATTTGGTTTGTATTAATATTTGGTTTCCTCTGTTGTTGTACTGGCAGCTTGCACTAAAACTGGCATGGACACAAATGTATGCAAAATGTATCGAGCCATGTCATCCCACCATGAATTCACAATTATAAAAGAGCATCTTGTGGTGTTACTGGACGAACGACTTTCTCTGTCTTTATATGCCTCTATAAATGCTTGATGAGGTTTAGATTAGGTGTTTATGTAGGTTATTGCCAGGCACTTATAGTCGTTTCTCCTGCTAGAGTACGAATCTGTCTCCATATACACAGTTTACACTTACACTTTTTAAACACCACTGGCACCAATTTAAACTGATCTTGGGACAACCATACTATAACTATATAACTACAACTATAACAGTCTAAAACCAAATGAGACATTTGTCATAAAAAATGTTTATAATAAGTAGTCACAGAAGATATTTACCCTTAATAAGTAGTTGCTTACTATGCTGCTTATACAACACTGTGCTTTTTTTACAAAGCTATCTTAGACATGATTTGCTGGTGGAAGTTTTGACATGTCCTAAACCAGCTTTATAAGGAAAATACCATGGTACCTTGAACTTTTCTAGAAAGCTGCGGGTGAGAATTTTCCCACCGTGAATAATGTAAACTGAAGGAATCTGTTCCAGACTTCGTGAAAACTTTTCACAGTGGCTGCCAAAACCATTATTAGTCTTCGGACGATCACGGACTACATGGCTTATTGTCCACAGTCCCAATTTCTCAATATATGGCTATAAGGGATGCAACAGTCCTGTGTTAAATTACTGGTCTTTCTGGGTGTTAGTTGTTGGAGTCTGTGGCTATGATATGACAGCTGCGTTACCCACACATCAAATTCGTCATTTCCATCTTCAGTTACGAACAACAAAAGTTTCAGTGTTTTGATAACTTTTGAACCACAAGAGATATTGCAAATGATTACAGCAATCGAATTCTGAGAAATGCTGGTCTTCTTATTGGAAAAACTTGACCTTGATCCTATATGGCAGTTTTCAAGATGGTGGGCATGTTCTGGCCAAGGCAGGTCATCTTAACATTTCTAGGGTATTCAGATATGTCATTGTATCCTTTTGTTTCTGCAATAAAATGATGTCCTGTTTCTTTTGGCTCATCCTGTATATATCTCTATAGACATAATATTGCGCTTTTGTGTTTCTCACTGTTTCCCCTTTTGGTTGGCTGTTATCACACATTTTTAGGAGCTATAGTGACTTATGCGCACTAAGAATACATGTAAGAGCTAATGTGAGACTGATCCTGTGTTTCAGCTGGAAATAGCTTACACGTAGCATGTCTTAACTCATATTTTATATTTCATACAGTTCTGTATGACTGTAATGCCTTTTACATAGTTTGATTCAAGGTCACGTGACATGAGACATGTTTATTACCGTTATTATATCTTATATTTGAAAGTGTAAAAAGTGTATTCATTCTGTACATCAGCTGTCTTTATATAGTGTCCTGTTCCATTTTAAGATTTTTCCTTATATTGTACTTCAGGTCTTTTAACCAGCTAAGGAAGTATAGTGTAAATCAGCAAGGAGAGATAAATGTTTTTTAGGCATTTAAAATTCCAGATGGATGAGGTCTTCAAAACTGCCCTTTATCATCACGTATCTACCCATATGGACTATAATCTGTTGCTGTCCATAATCTCTAAATGCATTATCAAGTCTTCCAGATCCAAATACATTTGATTTCTATACGTATGATGTTCTGTTACTGTGCAATATTCTTTCAGAAGTCGGAACACATGACTGCCAGGTTGTTTATGAGTTAGGTATGATCGCTGTCAAATTGAGTTTGGGAATTGATCTTCAGAAAACAGCCTGACATAGAGCTCAGCGTGGCATCTGCAGTGAGAAGTTACCCATCTCACATTCTCCCACTACCCAGCTGTCAAAACAACAGTGCTTTACCAGTACGACTGGCTTCTCCTTTTAGCACTGAAGATTCCTGACAATAATCTTTAGGATAAGAGCTGAGAGTTCAGAACACACTTTCTTTGATGAATCGTCTTCCACCTATTGCATTAGGATAAGAAAGCAGAGTATGGCAGTAACTTCTGTAACCTGAGAATCTGCTTTTGCACGTCGCGTCCATTGAATTTCAATAAACCTGTGCTCAGGCCAAAGTGTGTTGAAAGCAGTGAGTACATTTCAAAGAGTAAGGAACATGCTGAACTTGTCAAAGTGCAGCCATAGCTTTAGAACTCTGAAGGCTGTCTCCAGCAGGGTCAGTACAGTCTGAAGCTGATCTCTTTCAGTTATTCATACAGCTTTTTAATACAAACTGTATTTTGTTGATTTTTACCGTTGAGTAGGGAAACATGAACAGTGTTACAGGATCAGTGTGCTTGACTATTTGGCCAAGTTTTAGAATGGAAAAAAGTAATGATCATAATGGTAAAGATTGGTGGTATATTTACTCCCACCTTACAATTTAACTGGTTTACATATTGTTCTCTTCATTCTTATATTTATAATTCTTAATGAATTTTCCTTCTTTTTTCTTTTAGTGCTTATTTATACTTTGTATTTATACTTTCAAACTAATGTTTTGCCATGGTTTTATGTTGTAGCATACTGTTATGTCAGGGTAGGGAATTTTTTACTCATTGAGTGCATTGAAATGCTCCTTAAAATCGGATCATATTCATATTTCTGCAGTTATCTGATTATTTAAGTGGTCAAATACACAGCATTTTCCGATCTAGAAGTCAGATAAAGAAATCTAATAAAAAAAGAGCAGGATTTTAATCAGATTTGTTTACTCTGAAAGTGAGTATACTCCAGAAAATAAAGAATAACTTAAAATAATATAAAATAACTATAGCATACCTTTATAATGATATTAAAGTTTGCGGTTCATGTCACATATTTCTGTGAGGCTATTGGCCGTTTGCAAAGTAGAAATCCAATTACTAAGTCCCCAATGCGAGACCCAAGGTTTCCTATTATCTGATTACTCAAGTCATGTATACTCGATGAACAGATTATTGACTAAATCTGATTTTCTGCAGTTATCGGATTATTAAGTGCATGTAAACGTGCTCAGTGTTTGTGGACCTATTATTTTGGCCCGACGGTCTTATTTTTAAAGCGTATTTACTATGACATTAGTGGTTTGGGCTTTTATTTTGCTGTTAAAAAAAACAAAAGCAATAGAGCCCTTAAGATTATAATTTACCTCTAGCAAGAGTAAGCTGCTTTACTGTATATAGTCATAAATTGTTTCCATTTGCTTTCCAAAAAATGTGTACATACATCTTTCTTATTTAAATATGGATTATATTTTCGGTCTGCCTGCAATCCAGACCTGTCTCCCATTGAAAATGTGTGTCATATTATGAACGGATAAATATGAAGCTGTACATCAAGCAGAAATGGTAAATAATTTCACCTACAAAGCCTCAATAATTACAATTACATTCAATTCAACAATCGTCCTCAGTCCCCAATCGCTCAGTGAGTTTTGGTAAAAGGAAAGTTGATGTAACACAGTTGTAAACATGCCCCCATCCCAACTTTATTGGAATTGGGGTTGTTCATTGCCAGTACATTGCAGAAACAGCGTCAATAACTGAATTTGTTATTCTTCAGCAATTTTCTCCTGTCTTATGACCCGGACAGAATTTGCTATGAATATTTTACCTGCAAAATATACACCTTCAGATAATTGCTCAGCAGGCTTTCATCCCAGATCCACATCTTGAAGCGTGAGATGTATTGGCCCGGTACTTCATATTGTTGGCGTAAAACATCTAACAGAAATATTACATTCAATATTGATGTTTGTCGTCATATACACAATGCTGTGTTGACATGATGCAAGCGGAGTCCTTGAAAGTAATTACTGAAATGTAGATAAACCTGCTGGGTATGAAATATTCATCACTGGATGATTGCAACGAAACTGAGTCGAATAATTTCGTTCACCTTTTGCACCGTTTAGAAAGAAAGTACACTACTAGTTTCACTAGAATCAATAATTCACACCATGCTCAAATGTGCTTTTTCACCATTTTTTTTTTAAACCCAGTACATTTCGCAATAAGCAGATGGAGAATGTCAGTTTCTTCTGTATCTGAGAATCACAGATGTCAGGTTTCTTTTTTCATTCAGTGAAGGGCTATAATGGAAATTGGGAAGGACTGCCATCTCCCGTTCCCTCTGGACATGACCCCACTCCATTGCTGGTCAGCACTGTTAAAGTGAAAAATGTGGCAGGGTTGAACACTAAACAGACCTGATGTGATAATGTCTTATCATTTAATATGAGTGGTTTTCATTTAATAATGAAAAAAAAAAAGAAAATAGAGTATGTAAAAGAAGGGAAAGGGAAATGATTGCATTTACTCTGAATTTGGTTGATTCATACAATATTTCTGTTGTATTTTGTTGTTGTAGTTTGGCATTTTAAAAAGGGTGTTTAACAACTTAAATATCACCTAATAGAAAGTTAAACATTTATCCCTCCCTTAAAGTTATGGGCCAGCCAAAAATATTGTAATTAATCTCCAGACATTTGAAGAAGGCTGAAGGTTTTACTTTAGATTTGCACTTGGATTCTAGTAGTTATGCACTTTGCAGATTGCTTAAGGCATTTGCCTTCATTTTTACCATATTTTTTCAAAGTTATACCAATTTCACTTTATTTATCTTAATTATCTTCTTTACTGTGGTAAAAGTTGTTAGTGGTCAGAAGCCTATCCTAAAGAAAAACAAAAAAAACATAGGGTTTAAGACTGAATACGCACCGGATAAGGTAACAGTCCATCATACAGTCAGCACACACAATCACACCTAGGAGTAATTTATTAATTCATTCATTTTCATATGCTTAATTCAATTCAACCTGGAGCCAGGGAGGAGGCCCCTTAAGAAGAGGGTCCAATTCCCTCAGTTTTGGACATAATTAATACTTGTATGTTTGCTCTAGCCATTGATGCTTTATTCCTTTAAAGTCTCTTTTAGGATATCCTCCACACATTAAACTGAAATTGTGACTGTATGATAGATGATTTGTTTTTGTATGAAACGGACCCTAAGTCCATTAGTATTGTTACTTTTGAAGAAATTCCTTTTCTGGATACAAGCTAAACAAGAGTGAATGTCATCTAGTGAATCCTTTAGCTTTGTTTCTAGATTAGTATATTTTACCGTTTTAATTCACCCGACGGGTTTTAAATATCTGGCCATTTCTTTACCCTTACCTTTACTTTCCATTCTCTCCTCTGCTTAATAAACTTTGGTCTGACTTGGCAATCTGGAGGTGCTGGAGGTGCTAACACTTATTGCTAGGACAAATATAATGAAAATGAACGTATGTATGCTTGAGAGTAGGGATTTTTGTTAAGATAAATGTGAAAGAAAACAGAAATCAGAGCTGTTTGAGTATTAGTATTATTAATTACAGTAATTATGGGTCTTGTGTCCTCCCTCAGGTAACAGTTTTGGTGCATTGGGATGTTTAGGCAACCAGAGAGTTCAGGGGACATTGTTGCCCTATTTTTCTTTGCGAATGTCTGTTTTAAAAACTTTTTCTTGTTTCTGAATGAGGCCGAGTCAGCTGAAGTTTCTCATCTAAGAAAGTCTGGGAGAGCTTGGACAATTTCCCAAACAACAATTGAAATTGACTGGTAAGATTGGTTTTACAAATGCAAAGTCCAGTCTATTTTAGGGTGTTTTAAGGGACGTTTTAGGGCGGGGCAAACAAAAAGCGCACTGTTTTAAAAAACTCCAAGATTTCTTTGTACATTCCACCTGCTAATCCATTCGCTGCCAATGAAGCCCATGCATCTAGCAGTGGCTTAAAATGATGCGTTCAATAGCCCTTTGTTTAGAGCACAAGATTTTCCATCCCATTTAAAACAACAGTGATGCCGGAGACACATGGGCATCAATAAGTGTCTGTTTGGTCTTTGTCTGAGTATTGTACTCTGTGCTTGATTTAGAGTTTAATGATCGAACAGTACGATACTGTAGTAAGAAACACTGCCTGGCAAAAAAAAACAACCCAAAAAACAACACAGTTGCTACTTGGATTCACATAAGCAGATACTTAAAAACCTGTTATACCTAAGAGCCTTTGATTGGATAATTACTGCAGTGATTAATATGTTTCTGCCAATTCTTTAAACCCTAATTGATGCAGTGAATAGCTTCTCATTTCTTAAACAAGCTTAAATGTATCACATTGCCTAGTGACAAGAGGGTCTAGTAAAGTAAAAGTATTTGTACCTGCACAATGCGATGAAAACGTACTGGATTGGGACTAAACAGCTGTGTAGACACAAGATAACCATTTGTTAGTGAGGAAAATTAGAAAAATTTGATAGAGTGCACAAAACTGGACTCTGAAGAGCAATGTAAGTGCCTAGTACGCCTAGTACACAATGTATCGTGCTCTGGGGTTGCTTTGGTTGATCAAGGGTGCATTTCCAAACACACAGTAGCATCCCAGATCAAGGCTCAGTGACATAATGCAGCAATAAAATGAAGTCAGCTGAGTAGCAGTGTACTGAATGACCAGGTTTTCTCATCAGTGATGACACAGGCATATTCAAGAACGACAATTCCAAAACTGATCAGGCTCAAATTGTGGCAGAGTGTTTCTCGACGCCTTAGGTATCATTTTCACGTATGACTTGGCCACCACAGATTCCTGACCTTAACCCCACTGAAAATCTTTGGCATGCGCTGGAGGAGACTATGGATTGGTTCAACTCTCTCAGCAGCAATACAAGATCCTAATGCAACTCTGGAGAAAATAAATGTTGTGACCTTGCTTTAGGTTCTGGAAACGTGTCTCTTATAAACTGGCCAACTAAAACACTACATTTCACCAAGAATAATGAGTAATATACATTCACGTGTTACTTAATGAAATATGCCTTTTCAGTAGCTTGTTAATGAAAATGCCTAAAGATGTGGTCAAGACAACCTGTTGAACTGTTCAACCTGAGCATCATATTGAAAAAGAAAGGTGATTTAAATGACTCTGAATGTGGCATGGTTGTTGGTTCTTAAATAGCTGGTGTGTGTAATTCAGAAACTGCTGAATGGTCCAAAAGACTGAAAATATCCAGTGAGTGGCAGTTCTCTGGGTGACAAATACCTTGTTGATTTCAGAGGTCAGAGGTGAATGACCAAACTGGTTCCAGCTAATAGAAAGGCAACAGTAACTCAAATGAGCACAATTACAGCCAAAATACCACTTCAGTTTTCACTCCTATCAGCTAAAGAAAGACAACTGAGGCTAAAATGTGCATGGACTCACCAAAAAACCTTGTCCGAGTCTCTATTTTTGCTACGACATTAAGATGGTGGAATTGTGTACCCAATAAAGTGACCAGTTAGCATAAACACATGGGTAAATATATCATCAGTTATTGACATTAAACAGAAGATCGCCTGTAGTCATAAAGCAGTTGCCAGTGGGCAGCGGTGCCAGCCACTGTCTCTCCATGCCACTTCAGGACCAATTTAGAGTTTAGTCAATCCTCTCAAGAGGGTACATCCTCCATCTTCCATGCAGTGTCTGAAGCTATAGAATAAAGTCTAATATTAAATCTAAAAGAAAGTTTCGCAAAGGAGCTACAGTACATGGTTAATGCTGCGAACAAGTTGGTAAAGCAGGGATGGCTGCCATTTAAGTAAGCCTGAGCTGCATCTGGTCAGTGCGCTCTGCCTGCGCATCATCAATATCGGTGCTGCACAGCGAGTGCTCTACTGCAAACGCGTTTCGGACACGTTTTTCTACAGCTCCTCATACGCGGATCGGAAGAAGATTGCCCGTAACAGCCCCTCGAATCGGTTTCAATTCTCTGCCCAGGAACAGCTCCGTTTGCGAGAGTTGAAGAGAGCACGGAGAAACTATCGGAGATCCAGCTTTGCGCTGAAGCGATTGGAAAGTTCCGCGCGTCTGAGAGAAAGCATGGACGTGTAGCACCCGTTTCTTGGGTCACTTTTACTTGCACGGTGGTGGGTAAGTGCTTACTTATATAGCTCAAAGCGTTTTAGACATCCGCGCGTTTCGTTGACAGCTGAATCAACTACTGAGACTTTTGAACGGAGATTGAGACGCCGAGATCTGGCGCTTCTTTCTGAACTAAAAGTAAGCCTGATGAAAGGTCTTTAGGTAATGGTCCGTGATTAATGCTTATAGGTGAAAAGTGCTTAATATGCAGCATATGTGGCAACTTTTTACATCTAACAACGTATCGCTCGTTCATCATGTCTAGCGTTGTGGAATCATTTACAGAGCTGGTCATTTTCAGATGCCTGTGTGGGAATAATCTTTAAAACAGCCTTTTATTTTTAACTGTGATGAATTAGTAATGCGATATCGTACATACAGTATGTTGTATCGTATTTAGCAGGTGAATAATTATGCATGCCAGTATTCTACACTGGTTTTTGGACGCAGGTCTCTACGGACTCTTCTCCGTTAAGCGCTGTCCACAGCTATGGTACTGAAACGACCAGACATGCTTTTTCACATGTTGTGAGGAATAAAGATCACCTCAGTGAATTAATCATGCCTCACAACGTGCACAGGTTGTTTAATCCGCTGATTACAATTTGACATTTAAGCACTTTGGCATAAAGTATACAGCTCTGGGCTGTCCTCCATAAATCTCACCCAGCACATGAGTGATGGCCCAGTGCAGACCCACACTTAGCATTTTCACCTGGTTGACATGCCGATCGTATTTGCAAAATCACATCATTTAATTTGTATGTTAAGTTCAAACATATAAAGTTGTGGTCAGGACAGTAGTATTCAGTTACATTTGTACAGAGTAGAATGATACCACCCAGGTTAATTTTCAAATTTTGGAATTGTTTAGGTCTGCCATGGGATGAAGGTGGTAAAACCATCTATATATGGTAGTCTGGCATTATGCGTGATATAGTGAAAAAACACAATAATGAGTCGGTATTGATAAAAAATGGAAATTCGTCATAAGTATTGGGAGTTGTTGCAGCGTTGAGCTTTTTTTCCCCCAAATATGCTACTGGCAGGCTACTGTGTTTTTAATACAACTTTGTACTAAATGATTTTAGTATGCATTAAATGCTATCTTGGGTAGTATTAGTTTTGTTTTGCCAACAAATAGTTAATGGCAGGGTCATCCACTTTCAAAATCATTGATTTGACTTTTTTTTTCCCAGAATGCTCGTTATTGTGTTTTAAACTGTGCACACAACATATTACCGACAACATTAAGTTATACTGGCATGTACATATAAATTGTGCTTGAAAGTTTGTGAAGCTTTTGATAATTTTCTTAATTTTTTTAGAAATTTGAACAGTAAATGAAATAACCCAATTAAAAATGATTCAATATGATTCAATATTGAGTGGGAAAAGTCCCACCAGGGAATTCTGTATTTAGAAAGTGAAATTAGAGGCAGGTGTTTTAAGTCAATAGGATGACACTCCGGTGCGAGTGGGCTTTCAGTTACATTAAAAAAATAGTGGTCTATCAAAGGCTGATCTTCACAACATATATGTGGAAGTGCACCATGGTTTGAACAAAGATTTCTGAGGACCATCAGAAAAAAAATCCATCATCAAATCCATTAACAGGGCACTGAACAATAATGGTGTGCATGATAGGGTTGCAAGGAGAAAGCTTCTGCTTTCCAAATAGAACTCTGATGGCCATCTGCAGTTTGCTGAAGATGATGTGGACAAGCCAGCAGGCTATTGGAAAAACATTTTGTAAATGGATGAGTCCATAATGGAACATTTTGGTTTAAATGAGAAGTGTTATGGAAAGTATTGCATTCCAGTGTATGAACCTTATCCCATCTGTGAACTTTCCTGTTTGTCCTTGAACTGAATTTCATGAGAATAAGGGGCTTGCACAAATATTGCACAAACACTTTCTACAAGTCTTTCTACAACAGAATGTTTAAAAAAAACAATAAAAAGTTCATGTTTTAAAGTTCTGACTTGCAATACATTCGCAATAGAAGGGAAGAACCTGAGGTGAGCAGTCAATGAGAATGAATTCACCAGCATTCCAGAGTTAGAGCAGTTTTCTATGGAGAAATTTCCTCTAAGTAGATGTTCAGGACTGATCAGCAGTTACAGAAACATTTCTCCTTATCTACTTTTAGAAATTGTGTAAAAAAACAATATGATACAATATGGTGGCTTTATAGATGGTGGCCATGATTAAGACACACCCTAAAAGATAGACCCCCTCATTCATTACTTGCTGGGGTATACATGTCAAGTTCCCTGTTTCTAAAATAAAAGGGTGCCCCGTGACTCGCTAAATTATTTACGCCGCCGAAGGAGAATGGGTTTGTCGGAGTCTTGGTCCTCCCAAGCTTTCTTCCTGAGATATTTATGGAGTTTTTCCTTTCCACTGCCAACCTAGTCTTAATTTGGCAATGTGCTTGAGTGATAGAATATAAAGCTGCTGTGAAGCGCATATTTAATATGCCCCACTGTAAAAAGCAATATAGAAATTAACCTGACTATGACTTTAAAGTTTAGGTCATATTTATGCAGACCTCTCAAGCACCACTGTACTTGCATCAGCATACTAGCATTTTGCATCTGATGCTAAGAAAAGTTGCATCTAATATTACAGTTACGTAAAGAAAAATGTTATATACAAACAGTGATAAAATGTAGCTTTACCAGTTGCAATATCATACGAGGCTGAAGGTTTTATCATGAAAAAATGATGCAATAACATAACATACTGGTTGCTGATTTCATTCATGATTATGAATAAGCTTACTCCCTGCAAGACTGTTATGCAGTCTGAGCTCCCTGTTTCCGTCTGCTCAAAACTGGCACTTTCTTATAACTTCCTATTACTAGCCTATTTGGATGCTTTTCCAAAGCAGCAGAGTGTAACTGGTTTTAGGTCACATGAGTAGTAGTGCTTGTGCTTTTAGATTAAAGTATGAATTTGTGGATATTAGAGAGCAGGTGGAGCAGTGGCATGTTAAATACTCCTATTTCTTGCTGACACGCTGCATCTTTATGCCACTGGTCCCATGTGTGACTCTTACCATGGAATGTGAATTTGTCCCTGTCTTACCAATTTCTAAAGTGCACGCCCCAGTAGGTGGCTTTGGATTTGAGCCAGCTGAAAATGATTTCTGTCTTCTTTTTTCTCTCTCCTTCATAACCCTGAACAGTTTCTTTAACCGCAAAAGCTTAGTCCTGTAATGAACTTAAATGGATGAATATTGTTTATACCAGTTTCAGACATTTTTTTCTTTTCATACATATTTATTGATGCCAAGGCAGATTTTAGAACGATAACTGGTTCAGCGAATGCCACTGTCTATGGGTATAATCTGCGTAGTGTTGTTTGCTAAATATCATAAATATTGAATGTAACTACAAATAATTTGTATTATTTGCTTTGTTTGTATGCCCACCTCCCACGCTTGTAGCTGTGATAAGATCTATCTCAGTGGAAAATATATGTAGTCTACCATCAGTATTTTCATCATCCTAGTATCTAGGAGCAATTCTGTTCTTTTTAGCTATAGTACTGAATGGTAAATGTTGTTTTGGCCGTAAGTGCAAACCTGTTTAACTTTCTTAGCCTCCACTTTTCTGTCTCTCTTCATTCCTCATTTTCTTTTTTCTTCACCATT
>JAVSBV010026588.1:0-11841 GCA_033117975.1 Parotocinclus spilosoma | reverse complement strand
CAGAGTCTATTATCCATTACTGTTGCCTTGTGCAGCATGAGAACTCCGGCAGCACTAACTATAGCAGCATAACTAAACATAAATCGATGAATCTATATTAACATATTGACAAATAAAATAAAGTTGAAAATGAAATATCTTGGTTTAAAATGTAAAAGTAAATGTTTTTCTTTCATTTTTCCCCCTGGTCTACACACTGCACACCTCAAGAGACTCAGTTTGAATACCAGCCTGGCTTCTGCATGTGTGGAGTTTGCATGTTCTCCACATACTGCACGAGTTTACACTAGGTTCTCCGGTTTCATCACACTTTGTAATATGTGTGTATGTAACACATGCGTGCCCTCAGTTTCTTGTCTGAGCAACTCAGGTTTCCCAAAATCATATCCATAGGTTTATTGTATTGCTGTGAATCAGTGAGTTTGTGGTATCAACCCATGGCTTGGCGCTCTGTCCGGCATGTATTAAGACTCCCAACACACTACATCCCTTGTGGTTCCTCACAGCACGTCTCTGTGTGCGTCCTGTTGGTCATTGTGGTGTCTATTCGGATCAGTTATGATGAATCCATTCCACAAAGACTTCACCTGACTGCTTAATTCAGAGCAGTAAGGCACTCACTTGCATTCATTTGAACTTCATGAACTGTGTGGACTCAGCACAGCTCTTAACTGAATTCAGTAGGTTACAGCATTAAAAAACAGGCCGGCACTTATGTAATACATGGGTGCATACTGAGTCAGATGTGCTTTCTTACTTTAATTAAATAGGAAATATATCTAACTCATCTCTTCCTATTACTTGGAATGGGGTGACCGAGACTGGTGGCCCTGCCTGGCATGTGAGCACACTATTTGGCATCTTGTTATGGCCTTTAAGTCTTATGCACTATGTGTGCTGTTTTGGAGAGTTCTCTATATTCACCAACATGTTCAGCTATGACGACCAGTCAGTGTTAAATCCTTTGACTTTCACATTGAATATTTTCAGCTCTGGAAGTGAATGCAGTCTTACAAATAACCAAAATGTAGTCCATTTTAGAGACGTTACGGCTGGCCTTGTGCCATCTATTGAAGGTAAAAAATAAATTTAAATGTTTTTAAATGCGAACATTGAAAATAATAGACCTCACAGCTTGAGAGCTGGGCTTAAGTCCAACCCATGTCTTCATCAGATATTTTAGCATCTTCCCATATTATAATGGCATGTGTTAGTTGGTGTTTTTAAAGTGTCCTACTTTGTGAATGTGTGCATGTGACCTGTGATGAACTGTCCAGGGTTTCTTCCCATATTGGGTCATATGCTACCAGATTGTCAGCTGTCTGTGACATTGAATATTTATTAAGTAGTTATGGAAAATGAATGAATAAATAACACGTTTCACGAGCATTCCATGAGCAGATTACTTGTAAGTGGTTTACTAAAACTAATTTTCTTGTAGTTATCTTGTGTTTGTAAATGTATTCAGTGACATTGTTTGTCCTTATAGCATAATCAGCTTTTAATATTTCCATCACTGTTAAAAGAGAGGAGATCTCTGCAAACAACCGGCACTGAGCAAGCCGGAGATGATTAATGTTGAATAGTAATAACATGGCAACATATCAGAATTAGCAAAAGTTATATCTGTAATCAGCAACGTGTGAGGTAAATTATTTTCTCAGTAAAGCGGGCGCATGGTTTTAATAAGTTTTGATAGTGATTTTGCAATGTTAAATCAAAAAATCTGCCTAATGTGGCATAATAGGCACAGTAAAATGGAAAACAATCTTAATAATGTTGTTTAAACCCTACATGAAATCAGCAAGATAATGTCTTTGCATGTTTTTCCTTTTGTAATGAGTATTTGGGGTGACAGAATAGTTACTAAACATATTCATAATGCATGCAAATCAAATCAGTGAATTACTTTGCACTTCATTGGTCTAAACTGATTAGCAGCACAGTGCTACATAAGTCATCGTTTTCCCTCTTTTGTCTTTAGGTGTTTTGCTAATTTTTCATGCTATGCAGTTATTAAAACTGAACACTCTGTGTAGCTAAGTGTAGCTATGTGGGACTATTTATTTCCATATTTATGTTTTTTGCTCTTAAATATTTATTTATATTTCTTATGTAATATACAGTAAGTAAGAATCACATATCTAGTAAAGGTATAGTAAATTTTCATATACAGGTGCGCCTCGATTTACAGTGGGGTTGAATTCTGACAAATCCATCAAGTTGTGAATGTATTGTAAAAATAGAAGTTCAATATAAACGGTAAACATCGTAGCACAGGCTCCCTAAACATGATTAAACACTTACATTTACATACAGTTGGGCAGCATAATTACCACAAAGCCTTTTGTATAATACAATTCCACTTACCATTTATTGAATAATGTATTGAAGATAAAAATCAAAAGCAAAATACTTCTGATGAGGACATTTCTGCTCAGTCCAGTCAGCTGGCTGCTGCCCAGTTGCTTAGCTTCTGTGGATAAGTATCATACTGCATATCGCTCTCTGAAGGAAAGAAGAAATTTAAGAATACGTTTTCTACTGCATGTGTCTTTGTGTATTATCAGATTCATATCATAAAATTAAAAGATCATACACCAGATCATCATAAAATGGGAAGTACCAGTACTATCTAAATAGCCACACTATTTTTGGCTCATTTTGTATGTAACTCATACACACACATCTTAGACCAGTTGTATACTTACAAAGTCAATTATGTTTTATTTAAGCACCAAAAAGAATAAATGCAGCAAATATGCCTTTGGTATTGACAATTCAGGATCCAACTACACATCATGTGTCTATGAGGTACAGGAATGAATTCTCACTGCCTGTTTTAAAATGTTCTGTTGTGTGCCTAAAGCTCTGCCTATGCCCTACAACATTTTGTGTTTTAGTGCTGATATAGGTTGTTTTTTTAATTATAATCTAATTAAAGTTGTTCAAATTTACTGTGAAATACAGTATATTAGGAAGATCTTATTATTATTATTTTTTTTTTTCGAAAAAAATATTTATATAAAAACAAATTAAAATGAAAGGGTTAGTGTGTGTGTGAGAGCCATTTCCCAAAGGAAAGCAGCATATAAATGATGATATCATACCCAATTTATTTAGCTTATTACTAGTTCTGTTAATTGATAGGGTTTAAGTGTAACAGAGGGTTTCAGAATAACATAATACTTATAACTCCCTAAAGTCTGAATAACTTTGTTTTTATGCATTTATTTATTACTGTAGGACTGTAGAGGAGCTGCTCTTTGGGTTGGTCTTTGATTAGATAATTAATGCAGTAATTCATTTGATATAATTCTAGCTGTTTCTTAAACAGCCGTGTTGAAATATGTATTGTGTGGTCATGAAAATATGTTACTGTTTCAAAAGGGTAAATTACTGACCTTTGTCAACCAAACAAAACAAGTGGGTTAAAAGCCATCTAATGCAGTATGAAAAAGCTGGCAGGATAGTGGTGAACCATGAATCATGTAAAAAATCTTTTGATCGGAGATCAGGTTAACACTTGCTGAATGGTAAAAAAAAATAATAACACTAAAACTCAAGGTAAGGAAAGTAAGAGCAGAATCCACACAGGCGGAACCCAGGGTCAGGAACGAACCAGGGATCACAGTACTAACCTCTGAACCACCATTTGCTCAGTGGTTATGTGAAAATAAAATGAAGTCAGCTAAGTATCTGAATTCAAGTTATTAAATCAGAGGAGTTTATTTTCCCTAATGGCATGGCCATGTTTTAGGAAGAATGTGATCAAATTAATAGGGCTCAAATTGTGTGATACTTATTCTGGGAGCATGAAGAATCATTTTCTTACCTTAATACCATAGAAAGTCTTTGAAATATGCTGAAGAGGAATGTTATGACTGGTTTGATTCTCTGTCCAAGATCCATTGCCAAAGAATAATGCATTTTTGGATGGAAACAAATGTTGTGGTTTTACATAAGGTCAAATAGACACTGTAATCAAAACTAAAGGTGGTCCAATGAAATATTAGAGTGACATTTTTGGCCAGTCACTATAGAAATACAGTAAATGTAAGCATGTTGGGGCTCTGGGAAGATCCAGTAATAAGACCTGAATGATAATTGGCTGACTGATTACTGGATATCCAGACAGTGTCATTTCACTGAGATAAAACCTATTTTTATGTAGAATAAAGCTTTTGGAGCTACACGTATTGTTAAATTCAGTTTCAAAAAGTGCAAAATTGCTGGCATGACTGAGTTTAAGAGAGGGGTAGCCCCTTCAACCCTGCCTGATACTAAAAATGCATGTGGAAAACATTGTTATCACACTTTTAAAGGGCTAATAGTTTTGTTTACCCATACACAGCAGTAATTTGGAAACATATAGTTAGGGCCAGAAGACTGGAGGTCACTATTTAAAAGTTTTCTTTGGAAAATGTTGTGGAGAGGAATTCATTCTGCTGTAAGATAATAACCCAAACACACACTCACACACACATCAAAGCTTTACAAAAAAGTAGTGTTGTCTGTTATGGGTTTCCCTCTACAGTTATGTAGAGGAGTAAACCATTTCTAGCATTTACGGGAACTTCAAGTTAGAGAAAGTCAAATGTTTAATCAAGAGGCCTATTGGAATATAATGAAATCATGCATCAAGGACATGGAAATCAGATTTTCCACAAACTCATAAAGTCTGTGCCAGCTCCGGTGAACATACCAAAATACCGTTTGAACCGTGATTGACTTTTATTGTTTAATACTAAACATTTAACTACAGTCTTGAGCACTCCGTGTGTCTGCGAAATATTTAATTGGGTAAGAAATAATAGCTATCATATTTTGCCACTCTTACTGTGTGCTCCATTTCTTTAGCAATCATATACACTAACTGCTGTGCATAATCCTTTAGTACTGTACAGAATAGTTTGCAGCAATGTAATTCTTCAAATCCTATTGTTTTGTCATGTGAATTGTCTACCACTTTTGCTAACTATACAGCTGGCAGCTTAGCTTCATAAGTATCGTGACAACTTACGATGCTGTACATCCAGTCTTTCCTCCTGCATACTAATCCCTTAACAGTATAGAGTAAAGTTTGCAGTACAGTATGTACAGGTTATGATTTGAGATACCATACTGCCATGGTTCTACAATGTAGCTAAATGCAATAAGAAATGCAGTAGTTAAATCCCTCACAGAATAAACTGCATATTTAAATTAACTTATACTTAGTGTTTTTCCCTCTGTGCTTGCTTAATTAATGCCAAAATTGATTTACGTGAATTCATACAAGACAGACTTTATTGTTTAAGATTCTGCCATACTTTAGTGATGGAGCTTGCAATGTGAAGGTTGGGTGGTACATTTACGTGTCCCTGTGATGGATTAGTGCTCTGTCCAGGATGTACCGCAGTGATTTTCGTGTTAGGTTCCAGACACTTAGGTTTCATGTTAGGTGGCCACCCTACACACACACACACACACCAAGATAAGCAAGGGTAAAATGGGATTCCTTATAAGAATTCTATAAGAACATTTCAAGTGGACATTCAAGCACTTAAAGTTGTATGTGGACGAACTAAAGGTTTAAATCGTAACAGTTTTCATTTGTATGTTTACACTACATGCAGTATCCCATAGCTGGAGATGAAATGAGTTGTAATTTTTGGTCAGAACTAGCACCACAACCTTCATTGTTTCATATTGTTTGCCTTCCCTTGGCTTTATGCATCCTTGAAAAAAAATAAATTTCAAGCTCTTTACATTGTCAACATTTTAAGCATCTCTGACAATTCCTTTCGTTGTTTGCTTCCTGATCCTGTCTTTATTGCTTCTGCAAGTTTGTTTTGTTCAATCTCTAGAGTTAAAAGGAAATTTACATTATGATGATAAAATCTTTATTAATTGTTATTGTTTTTTTTAACTGATCAAGTGGACACACTCTCTCGATCTGTTGTTTATGGAGTACTCTGCTGTGTGCTTGTTTGTAAAAGGCATCTCACTTCTTAGTTGTTGGAATAAAATTGAATACCATAAAATGCCATAAAATTAAAAAGTTAATCGGCTGTACATTTTATGATAGATGCCAGCCTTTCAAAACTCCTTAACACTGGATATCAAGAAGTCAAGAAGTCATATGGTGTACTGTGGATGTTAAGCCATGCATGTGAAAGTGAATTATGTGTATATTAAACCTCAACTATTTGCTCTATTTAGACGGAACAGCTTGAACACAGACAGCACCTTGAGGTTGTCACGTTTTCTTATGGAAAAATATATCTCAGAACAGTTATACAACTTGATAGGTACAAATCTCTCCTGTTTTGCGTAGAAAATATTTTCTCCCAGGCCAACGATGACAAGTTCGTTTCATTGGAAATGAAAAGAAGAACGCTAATTCAATCTTATTTTATCCCTGTCTTTCTGACTAAAGTGTCTCTAATGACTCATTTATTCGAAACATCCACTGCTGTCTGTTATAAACTCCCAATTAAAGTGCAAGTGATGACTCTGAGACATATTTTACGCAGACCATCTGTCTTATGCAGTCATTATCCACTATGGAGACATCAGACAAGTCCTTTTGGTGTGACCATAAATAGAAGTATTTCAATGTATCTGTATCATTTATAAGTCATTGCTATGTTTTAGGGCACATATGAAATTTTATGTTTTCCAATAGTTATCAAGTTCTTACAAAGGTGACGTGATAATTTGCTCAACTCTTCCAAGGTCATTTGCTATGTGGATTGTCTGGGTCAATATAGAGAGGTCACAGGCTTTGTTCGCATTCACATTTATGAGGAAACTTTAAGTCATCTAAGTGTTTGTATGCAGCCTTGTGTATATGTGAACAGCAAGTGGATTAAATCTAAATATTGTAACTATTCTCTGTACAGCACAGGACAGTCAGGAGGTCATGATTGGTAGTTTAATGGTAGGTTGGGACATGGGTATTTAGTACGGGGTGGCACCGTGAATTTTGACTTAGCATTTTAACTTAAACCGGTAGTATATTAACCCTCCTGTTGTGTTCAAATCAATGTTTAGACTTTGGTGTCCACGCTCAAGTCTGGTTACATCCCTTAAAGCCATTTAAAAAAGATTTGTTATCAATAACCAGTTTTATAGTCATTATTACAATTTTAACGTCCTTTTATTTTTCATTTATTCTCTATTTTTGTTCAGATCCATAAAACTGCAGATGTTGCCCCTTTCAGCAATATAAATTGAATTATATTAATTAATAATTGTATAAACTTACTAATTCAAATATCTAAATGAACACAGTAGTAATTTGTATTGTTTGGAAATTTACTTGTGAAGCCTTAAGGCAGTTAGATGATCATGAGTTCGAAACCATAGCACAGAGGTAAAAGAAAGACTGGCTACACAACAAAACAGTTAACAATACATAACAATGCCGTATAGCATTTACGGTATTATCATATTTATTAGCACTTAGTTTATTATTACTTATTTTTAGTATTTTAAGTTTAACTTTGACCACCTTTTACATAGCATTGTTTATTTTTGTTGCCATATAAAAATAAATTTGTTCTAAAAACATCACATTTTCCTGATGTGTTCAGGTAAAATGTAATGAGATGCAGTTTGACCAATGGTTGTGCTTAAAGCATTCAAATAAGTGACCAATTGACAGCAAGAAGATGGGACCTAAAGGGTACAACACACGAACAGTCCAGACAAAAACAAATATAAAGCATGGTAATGCTAACATGAAAGAAAATCAAAATTCCAGACATTTTAGGCAATTTAGAAATCCCAACCACATATATGTCCATGTACACATGTACACATGGTCACCCTAGATATTAGTGTTCCATATTCCCTGTTTGCTGGTGCAAGAGGGGTTTCTAAAAAAGGCTTTTTAGTAGTTTTTGAAACACGAGTTATGGCAGTAATGTTGTATGGCACTGATGTTGGCAATAAGCAGTTGATGTGTTAGTCACCTCAGCATCACCTCAGTGTCGATTAGGGTCAGAACAGTCAAGCTAAACCAATCAAGTTCTCCATCAAAGCAGCCATTTCATTCGGACTTGGGAGCAGGGCAGAACATTAATAAACTGACCTGTTGGGAAATTTTACATCTATGAGTGTCCTGTTTAGATTATGTGTTCAACCCATTGGGCAGTATCTATGGAACCTCCTAGCAGATTACAAATGTACAATCCTTTGACCATATAGTGCAGTTGTTCAACCTTCCATGCATCCATCCATCCATGGCACACACCCTAATCTCAATCTATACACAGTTGGGGAACAGTGGCAAGTTAGCAGAGTTGACTATTTAAAACCTTCTAATTAGTAGTCCAGAGCTGTAACCACTGAGCCAATGCAATTAGTGATGCATTGTGGATGAAATTGGATAAAACCAGTAAAAGCAGAGAAAAGTTGAGCAAAATTTAACAAATATGTTACAGTTGAACATGGTTAAGTGCACTTTATTTCCCCAATGTAAAATATTAAGCCTAATTTGTGTCCATTGAGATATGAGGTTCAAGTGAAGCCATATGAGAAATTATCTAAAATTAATAAAAATGTATGAGAAAATCAAATAAAAATGGTGCTTGGAAAAATTGAATAGTGCTTGTATGACTCCCCAGTGTAAGTTATTATAGCTAGTAATGGTCTATAAAGTTAAGATGACTTATTCTGTACATATATTCACCTGCCACTTCATTAGGTACACCTAGCTAGTTCTAAGTTAAATCCCCATTTAATTTTATAACCACCTTAATTTCTCATAACATAGATTTAACAAGGTGTTGGAAACTTTGATCTAGATTTTGGTTCATACTGTCATGATAGAATCACACAATTATTGTAGATTTGTTAGCTGCATGTGCTTATGGGCATCTCCCATTCCACCACATTGCCAATGTGCTCTGTTGGAATGCGGTGTGATGACTGCAGAGGCCAATTCAGCAAAGAAATCTCATTGTCATGTCCAGCAAACCAGTATGATTAAAGCAATGTGATATGACACAAAAAAGATAGATACATTGTAGTCATAAAGGGATGGATATGGTCAGCAACAGTACTCTGGTAAGCTTTGGCATGACCAGAAACACACCACAAGCCTTGTTTTGGAGGTGTTTTAACACAGTAATCTGGCTCATGTCATATGTGGTAACAACTAAAATTACATCTAACTAAATATGAAGTAATTTTAGAGTACAGAGTGTTTACTTGTGAAGTTTAAGGAATTATTAAGCCATATTCTTAATACCTAAACATGCCAATTAATAATAATAAAAAAGAAAAGAAAAAAAAACAGTGTTTAGTCATTTAACAGTCACGGCATATGTAGCAGTTAGTTGCAGAAATGCAGTATGTAATACGATTTACTTTCATTTTCGCTAAGCAGTCAGTTCCACTCTATAGAAAAAAAAGACAACACTGATGCATATTTCCTGCCATACTCGTTTGTGCAGACGAGAAATTCAATTTCATTAGTAGCTAGCTACATTTCCCATTACACATCCACATTCCTTCCTGTAACAGAGCTTCGTCTGGATTCAAACTAAAGGTCTTGATGCTTATTCGAGTGGGAAAAAGAAGGCCTTTACTGTCTTAGTAAGAGCCTGGAATAATTTCACCTTTGCTTTGAATGTAGAGGATGAGCCAAAATGTGCCTGGTGCTAACAGTTTAGTTTGAAGTTAACTTCTTTCGTTTTGCAGTAGAGCTACAAAACTACAGAAGGAATGGAAGCCTATCTCACTCATTTTGGTCATTTGAAAAGCAGGGCATAATTATATATCTCTTTTCTGCTTCATTTTCTGCATATTTCTGTGATTTATACAGTCCAAACTGTTTAACATACAGACATGATTAACAATGTTGCATAGATCATATCACCATGTGTTATACTGTATTTATTTGTAGCAGCCCTTAAGACTTTTAACCATATTTATCATGAGCCCTTGTGGACATATGAGTTACAGGAGGCTTTCTTAGTCCATAAGGTCATGCTGTATCGTACTTTCAGAGGGCTGGGATCTTTGAGCTTGGCCATTTCCATTTGTCTCCTACACCAGTGGTTGCTTTGTGCACTCAGAGGAATTGAGGTCTTATCAGGGATATGGCAGAGACCCGGTATCAACGGCCCACAAAGATTGAATACATCCATCTGATCGCTTCAGTGCCCCAGATGATTAAATGGAATGTGACTGAGCAGCAATCTGGAGAAATGTGCAGCTCTGTGCTTTTTCTTATGTGTTTCTTCATATGTTGGTGTCATTGTCCTTCTAAATCCAGAGGTACTCTTGACTGCTTCTTTTAAAATTTCATATTATGTGGGGTGCTTTGTTATGCATCCATCATCTTTGATTTTATAGCAAATGTAATTATGAAATATCTGGAAAAACAACTAATATACATTGCGTGTCCAAAAGTATGCAAACTTCACTGCTAATACTTGCACTACCAATAATTTGTACATCTTATTCATTTTTATCATATGTTTAAATCTTTGTGGTGATTGTTTTGTCCCAGATATTTAAAATGCGCCACGTTTAAAAGCTGGAGTTCACACCGAATGTTAAGTGGCAGTGAATCAATTCCTGTCCTCACAGTCATGTTCCAGAAATGATTGGAAAGCTTTTACACTAAAATAAACTGTTGTCACCCATAGTTTAGACGTAAATGTTGGGTTTCCACAAACCGATGGCTATATAATGTATATAAGAACCTGTAGTAAGTCTTGCAGGTCAATATGTTCCAGGCAGGTTTCAAAGGACTGAGATATATAAAGAAAATCCTCAAATGGGGCAGAAATGAACTGAAGGTCAAATGAGGTGGTCTGCCAGAGAATCTCAGATCTAAAGGTATGGATTGAGTAAAAAAAAGCCTAAAATAAAAGTCTTTTTATAATATCCATTAATGTCTCAGCTGTACGTGCTGCAGATGGATGGTTGTTTGATGAATGCAAAGTTGGATTAATAGGACAGTCAGAATAAAATGTAAATATATAGAATCCCTGATCAGTAGTCAAGATAAGTTAAGTCATATTTATTTATATAGCACTTTTTACAGTTGAGCATTGTCTCAAAGCAGCTTTATAGCATTGATATCTTAAAAGACCAATCCCAAAGGAAGAAAGCTTGGGAAGACCTAGGGGGTTGTGCAGGATTGCGAGTATCAGAGCAGTTTTGCTCCTTGGACCATGTGAGTTTTGCTAAAGTAATGGATCTATAAATAGAGCAGAAGAAAATGTGATTACCAACTGACATCATTGGTATATAGTCAACAGATGAATACTCTATACACACCCCGTCCTCTTCTTGTTTGAGAAATGCCTCTGTGGGCATACTTTTTGGATGGCATTGGGGAATGTTGTGGCTTAGTGCTATTGCACTGGACTGTGGATAAGAAAGTGTAGTATTTAAATACCAATTTTGCTTAATTGATGAGTTAAAAGATTAAAAAGATTGAGTTGGTGGGTCCTCGAGCCAGACTACTGACCCACAATTGCTTTGACTGTGATATTCTATGAGTTGTCAGTCGGTTTGGTTTAGGGTGTCTGCTAAATGACTAAATATATGAATATATATATAAATACATATAAATATATATATATATATACACATATATCCACAGGTGTCACTATAGCTGGTATGTTTTCACATTACACACTCCTTCTTCAGAATCCTAATGTCATCCCTGCAGTGTGTTAACAGTCGTTAATATTAGGAACTATTGTTTATATTTAATTTATCCCATGGGGGGTGGCATGGTGGCTCAGTGTGTAGTACCTGTGCCTCACAGCAAGAAGGTCCTGGGTTCGATTCCAGCATGCAGCAGCATGGGTCCTTTCTGTGTGGAGTCAC
>JAVSBV010026578.1:0-11841 GCA_033117975.1 Parotocinclus spilosoma | reverse complement strand
TTTAGGATTTGGTCCGAATAAGCGGCTGGTCCCATTAACCGGTGGTCCTATTAACCGGAATCGACTGTATTTATTTAGTATGATTATTTTCTTTCTACAAGAGCGATTATTTATATTGTCATTATTCTATATTATTATATATTGTTTTGAACCCTTTTTAGAACTTAACATAACTGTACTAAACATGCAAAATAAACAGTTCCTCGTTGTACATGAATTATTTTAATTATTTAATCATTCTTGGTCAAGATTAGAAATCTCCACTGGATGTGAGACACATGGTTTGAAGCTCAGCGAATAAGCGCAGGCCGTTCAGAACACTGCCTGCACTCAGCCTGTGTTCTGTAAAGCCGCGGGTGACAGCGCTTACATATCCGGGAAGGTACGGAAGCGTAAGTGAGGAGCCCAAAATGAACCGATTCAAGACGTCAAAATATAAGAACACCACACCGAAAATACCTAAAAAAGATGTAAGTAGGGTGATCGCTAATGCAACACTACAGCTATGTTTTGTTCACCGTTTTCTTATGCTCGACTTTCACTTTTTTTGTACAGAAGCTAGGGTGTAGTCCTAAATTACCCCGTTATACTTACTTGGTGCCCTACCTACAGTATAAAGTTAAAACTCACTACGTTTGATTTAGTGGACTTTGTGATGATTTGGATCCGTTTGGAATTGACAGACGATTGCTGCAAGGAGCGCCTGCATTCTGTACGCAGTATGTGCAGCACCGTACTTCCTATTTTGTTTATGATAAAACGTTGCTATATTTGCACGTTTTGCACAAGCACGTCGTATGCATGCGACAATATTAAGGAATGTGTCTATATATGGGATGGATTTCCACGTTTTTCTACTATAGTAGGGCAATAAAGCGTGTTATTTTAAATAGCCACGGTCATGCTTTTATTGCGGATTTGCATAGGTATGTAAAGACCTCGCCCTAGATTTGGTAGAAATCCATGTAAAGGAGGTGGGAGTGTTTGCATCAAAATGCTTCTTATGCTTGAGAATTGCTAACTCGATTACTTGTTTGAATGAACTTTGTACTGTAGCTCATTATACAGTATACTAAATTGCATGGCTTCTGTATTTACGACGGATATTTACATGGGTATGTTTACTCACTAGTCAGAACTAATGCATGTCTTTGGAATGTGGAACTAAATCGGAGCACAAGGAGTAAACCCAAACAGACACAGGGAGGACATGCACTAACTGAACTGGGGATTGAACTGTAGATTTTGTAACTGTGAGGCAACTTCCGTTAAGTAACCACATGCGCCACCATGCAGTCCAAATAGTGGAAATGTAAAATGTCTTGACTTTTTAAGGATCTCAATCCAAACATGCTGGGCATGTAATTTTATGATATGGTTGGTATGGTATTAGGTACAGCTACCAGATCCAGTATCCTGATTGGAGCCAACAGCACTACTTTTTTTCATTCATTCATTGATTTTTTTTCTTATTCATTTGTTCCCAGTCAGTCAGGAGTGCAGGAAAGCCGGTGCCTAGCTGGTAGCACAGGGTGCAAGGCAGGAACAGCCCTAGACATCAGTGACCATGCCAGCACAGGCTACATCAAGACTAGTGATATATACACTCAACTCAATGACGCTTTAGAGTAATTCTAAGTTAATCAGTTAATGTCTATGTTAAGAGGCCATGAGGAACTGTGGGAAGAACCCAGAGAATACAATGGTGTAAACATTGTTTATTTCTAATCAACACTATGTGTGTGTATCTATATCTATATCTATCTATCTATCTATCTATCTATAATTATTATTATTATTAATATTTTTTAAATTTTGGGTAGAGAAGGATTGTCCAGTGTTTATTTGTATGGGATCTTCTTTTAGAAATTGAGTACGCCAGTTGTTATTTTGAGATGCTTCTCCCTTTGTTGTTGTAACAGCCCTATAGTGATTGTAGCCAAAGTGTACAAGAGTGTCCAGTGTGTCAGGAGTCCACAGCACTTGATTTCACAATATGTGTAACTGAATTTAACGCTTTACCATTCTACTGAAGTTTTCTTTTGCTATGATATCACAGATGCTTGCATGCAGATGATGCTTGTGCAAGGGTCTCCGCACAGTTAAACAGTACACACAGCTACTCCTCTAACAGCCAAAGTTTGGAAGGAATTTGAGGCCTAAAAGCAACCACATCTGAGAATTGACTTGTCTTCCAGATCTTCTCTTGATTAATTTTATTTATATAGCGCTTTTTACAATGGTGCATTTTCTCAAAGCAGCTTTACAATCTTATATTATTTTAAAAGGCCAATCCCAAGTTGAGCAAGTCTAGGGCGAAAGTGGCAAGGAAAAACTCCCTGAAAGTGGTAGAAAGAAACCTCGGGAGGACCAAGTCTCAACAGGGGACCCATCCTTCATAAATGTTAATTAAATAATTACATAAAAGTATATTGAATTATAGCAAATTTAGGTAGATAATTTAAATAAATAACAAATTGATAATAACATTTTAATTAGTAATAAAATAAATAAACTAAATTATAAAACAAATCATCCTTGAAGTCCTTGAAGGCACATCATCTCCTAATGTCCAAACGATGGAGGGAGTTACTGCACTCTGGTGGGACCGACCTTAATTTTGGAATGACCTATCAGACAGCTTTATCTGTCTTGAAATAGAAAATTATGTCTTTAAACTGTTTTCTTCGGGATGGAAAAAAAATACCCTGATTATATGTGGTTAAAGCAAAAATGCCTGTTGATGGACTAAGAAGGATATCCCAGCCATGACTATTCTTCAATGGTCTTGCTAATGGAAGGAGCTTGCTGTCCAAAATCGTAATACAGGTGATGAGTGCAGAATAGGAGGGGCTTCCTAAAAAAACACATCTGTGAGAGCCAGAATTCTGGCTGGTTGGTAGGTGATCAAATACTTATATCATGCAATAAAATGCACATTGGTTATTTTAAAAATCATCCAATGGGATTTGCTGGGTTTATTTTGAGATCTCTCACATTTGACCTTTGTACCTATGATAATAATTGCAAAATCAAATACTTATTTTCCCCACTGCAAATGGCTTCTTTGCTACCCTTCTTGACACAAAACCATTCATTAAAACCCTTTGTATCACTGTGTCTTCAGATGCATTTACACCTGCCCTCTGCATTTCTGAGCAAGCTCTGAACTAGTGGTTGTTACGAGATGTTTTGTTTAGGACCCAGGTATGCGAGATAAGCGTATCCCACGATGTATAATAAGAATGGGGAAATAATATAGAACAACAAACATAATAAAACCGAAAGGATAAAGTGGCACGCCGAGGTTGCGTCCCAAATGGGAGCAACGCGTAAACTGGTCGGAGGTTACCATAGTTAACAGAAGAAAACTTAAAAGCACCGCTACACTTTAAAAGCAACAAAGACAACAGGACATTTTGTAGGGCTGAAATGCAGTGGCTGGAATGCAGTCATTTTTGTGATAAGGTCATTTTCGTCACAGTTAATAACTTTACAATTATTTGCAATTCATGTGATCACTCACAATCTATAGCTAACACAAATAGCCAAAATAAAAACTGAAACTTCGCACAACCTTTGGCCATGACTGTACACAGTCTACCTGAACCTGGAATGGTGGAGTTTAAACATTTTCAAAATGGTTTTGTAACATTTTCCAGCAGGAAAAGTTGCTGCATGAAAAATTGCTGGAATTTATCATCAATAACTTTTTTCCTAGAAGCATGATATAGCTCCAGAAACATGCTGTGGACATTAGACTACTGATATGCCTATGTTCTTTAAGTTCTACTCATACCCGAGTATCATCCCATTGATTAAAATCACCTCTCAAGTCACATTCACATTACCAACTAAGCATAGAGGTTAAGACACTTTTGTCTCAGACAGATTTGTAATACTGGATCTATTTTGTTTAAGTGGATTTACTTGATCTACTTCGAGGACTTGGTTACAAATCTGATGAAGATTTCAAGCACAAATGTAGCTATTACTTGAAATCAATTTTTGCTGGAGTGCCTTAGTGTCATGTCTGTTGCATTCAGTGTGTAAATGTGGAAATTCAACATGTTGACTGTGTCCTGTATAACTGCAGAGATTGGTGGTAGCAGAGTCCATTTGTATCGCTAGAAAACATGCAGTGACCATATCACATTAGCTGTTTTGGTGTAAATGTGCACAAATACTTCTAATTTCTGTATTTACTTTAGTTGGACTGATAAACAAACAGACCATGGCCACCTAACATGGCCTTTCTAGTACTTTTAAATTAACTGCTTCACAGCAGCTGACTTTTAGCAGGGGGACTACTGGAGTAGCTGTTTGCTTTCACATCTGGACACGTTTGTTCTTGACTATGCTTATTGCATTTCCTTAAATTCCTGCTGATTAGAAACATTCTGCAGATTCTGTTTGTGTGTGAGACTCACTGAAAAGTGTTACATCTAAGTATTTCCTGCTTCCTTTATGTTTTGTAGTGTTGACATGTTCAGAGCTTATCTTTGAGTGTTTTATTATAATGGAAGAAAGATTAGTTCTTTAATTTGATTAGTGTGCTCCTATTTTGTCTGTTCCTGTGGCAGCACTCATATGGAAGAGTCGTTTAGTTCCTAATTATTTACTCATAAGTTTCACTTTCATCTTGTCCACCACAAATGAATTAAATGACCTTATGGCAAAATATGGACAGAAAAGCCTGGGGCCAGAATTTGAGACCTCTAATGGAAATACTTTATTGCCTCTTTGTAGAGAAGTAGTTATACTGCATAGAATAATGGGCCAAAAAAATTGCAAGGACTTTGTGCAGAACTAACACTGTAGTGCTGACTGTCATCAACTTTGCTCCATAGTCACCTGACATAAAAAACACCAAGCATTTATGGAAGCGAATACAGACAGAGAGCAAGAAAAAGCAGTCAGTGATATAATGGATCATAACATGAGTGAAAATGAGTCAGCTCGAGTGAAAAGGGGAACATACCAAAACCTAATATAATATGCCATTTATTTATTTTCCAAAAATTCAAATTCACACTCAATTTGTTATGCTGCTCATATGCTTTTTTAAATTAAAACAAGAACAAAGAAATGCAAAAGTAAAATATTGTTTTTAGCTATTTTAACTAGTGGTCCCCACTGACTTTTGGACCGTACTACTGTAGGTGATCAGTTACAATTACATTTAGTAATTTAGACACCCTTATCCAGAGCTACCTACAACAGATGCACTCTTACAATCCAATTTTGGTTCATGAGCCTTGCTCAAAGAACCAACAGTAGAAGCTTGGTAGAGATTTGAACTCTGGACCTTCTGGTCTAGTACCTTAACCGGTACCTTAACCCACACCAGTGGACAAATTGGATACGAAATATAAATTAAACTCGCAAATCTTCTGCCATAAATGTTATCATGGCTGCAGAATTATGGGTCAATAGGTTAATGGGTCGTATCTCATTTGTTAAAATGTGCTATTAGCCCAGAAATGTTATGTGCACTTTCAAATTTTGATAAAAAACCAAATGATGTCATTCAGGGGCTATATACAATGTGTTCCTGCTAAGAGTTTAGCACTTTTAGCCATCCTTTTGTTTGCTTGCATGTTATTCTTCAAGCGTATTTATCAGTGTTTTGTTTTCATATTTATTTACATTTTTTTGTCATTTATTTAAATGCCAATCATAAATTTAACATACAGTCATATAGTTATGGTTTAAAAAAACCCCACTGCTTTCTGGATAACTTTTGAATATACACTGCTCACAAAAAATAAGGGGATGTTTCATTATGGGATATTTAATTTTGATGTATTCCCTTAATTTTTGTGAGCAGTACATAAAGTTATATTAGTTGGTATTATATGTTACATGTGATCCAATAAAATCTGTTTTCTTTTTTACAGTTTTGTGTGAAGGTGCACCATAAGGCTAATATGGCTAAAACATGTAAACAGAGTTTATAAGGCCTGGTTTAAAGAAGCTCCACAAGTTTTGCTTACTAAATGTTCATATTTGAGCCCTAATGTTGATGGCTTTTTTTCTGTTTTTCTCAGAGCTGGATCTCAAATGTTCGAGGATGCTCTCTCAATTCTCAGGGTAACCAGATCAAATCTAGCTGTAGCCTCGTGGCTTTCAACAGCGACCAGGCCGGTAAGCTCAGAGTTTCCATGTATTCATACTATCATAATTACAGCAAATGATACTGATTTAAACACTATTCTTGTTTATTTAAAAACTAATATTTTACTCTTTGAAATGTTTGAAGGCATAAAACACATGTAAAGATATGCCAATGCCACTTCTGCTGTTTTTTTAATAATGATATCAAAACTAAAAAAAGGGCTGCTATCTGAAACTGATGTGGATTTTGTACAGAAAGTGAAATGTGACCAGATTAAAGCCCGACTGCTGTTCTGATCACTTCAGTGAACTCATTCATAGCTTTTTTAATCACTAAAAGTAGGCACTAAAAATTGACACTGACATTTAATATGAATGAATTTCTATAATTTGCCCTGTTTGCTGCATTTATAGTGAATTCTAAGTCTATTGTTAACTCTCCTCTATTATCCATTTTGTTCTGCTTTGTCATTCATCATGAACATGTGGGAATTTATATCTCTAACAATATCTCAAAGGAACATTCTTTACACTTTTTTTAAAGGTGGTGGAATGGTGGGACTTTGTTCGGTAGATCCTGGACCTGATGGAAAATGGACAGTCACTCAAATTCCATGTCATGCTGGTAAGGCTTTTAAGAAAAAAACCAATATGTATATGTCTAAACCCAGCCAATTCTCTGGTGAATAAAAGTATTGGAACAAATACACTTAAATAGATTAAACTGAATAATCCTTAAAATGTAGTTGTAAATCATTTGATTGCAAGAACTTCATTAAGCCTGTGACCCTTTTACAGTCTTCTTTTGTGATGTTTTATTCACCACAGATTTTTTCAGGTAGTGTTTGTTTTGTACTCCATTCATTCTTCTTTTTAGAAGGTAAAAGACATGCTTTGTAGGGTTTAAATCTGGAGATTGACTAAGCCAGTTCAAAACCTTCCACCTCTTGCCTCTGATGAACTCTTTGTACTTTTGCCAGTGTATTTAGGGTAATTCTCTTGCTGCATAGTGAATGATCTCACAATCAGTTTGGTTGCATTTTTCTTTAATTTGACAGACAAAATGTATCTGTAATGTAGACTTCTGAGCTCACTGTACTGCTGCCATCATGCCTGACGTCATCAATAAGGATTAATGAGCCCGTCCCAAAAGAAGCCATGCAAGCCCACACCATGGCATTGCCTCAATTGTGTTTCACAAATGAACGTTGAAAATGAAATGTTTGAGATCTTGAGCAGATCCTTTCTTTCCCCAAACTTTAGCCTTTCTATCAAATTGGTTAAGGTAAATATTTGTCTTATCAGTCCATAAATATTTGTTCCAGAATTTCAATTCAATTACAATCAAATTTTATTTATATAGCGCTTTTTTCAATGGACCATTGTCTTAAAGCAGCTTTACAATCTTATATTATCTTAAAAAGCCAATGCCAAATTGAGCAAGCCTAGGGCGACAGTGGAAAGGAAAAACTCCCTGAAAGTAGAAGGAAGAAACTTTGAACGGAGTAATAGTAAAAATTAAGTAAATAATATAATTTAAATCAATAATAAAAATTAAATGAGTAATAAAATAAATAAGATAATGAGTCCCCAGCGGTCAGTTATTGGAGACACATCGTCTCCTAATAACTAAATGATGGAGGGAGTTCCTGCACTCTGGTGGGACTGGGTTCTGTTGATGGAGACCAGTAGAGTGATGCTGAGGTGGAGGAATGTCTAAGTGTGTGGTGCTGGAGCCATGTGATAGAAAAACAAGACGAGCTCAAAACGGATTTAGAAATACAAAAAGAAGAGAATCAAATGGAATTCGGTGTTATATGTCTGCACAGGGGTTGATGACGGAGAGGACATCCCTCGGGAGATGCTGATTGGCATCTACGAGCGCATCCGAAAACGGGAGCTGAAGACTAACGAAGACCACGTGTCCCAGGTGCAAAAGGTGGAGAAGCTGATTGTTGGGAAGAAGCCAGTAAGTGATGTGATCACCTTAACGCTCTGGAACTCTTTCTAATGTACCAGATCCCTAAGTTTAGCTTCCTCTGGGTCATCTTTTGCCATAGGTTAAATTATTGGCATACTATGTACCGTAAGACTGCCATCCAGAAAATAATTGGCAGATGAAGTGGGACTACATGACCAAAAGTGTGCGGACATCTCAAAATCACATATGCTTGCTGAATATCTCTTTACAAAACTGTCGAAGTTAATATTGACTGAAGGCCTTTCCGCTGTGTTTTGGAACATGACTACAGGGATTTCCCTCCATTCATCGGCTGGATCGAAAGTTTGCAAATTAAAGTCTGGCCATTTCAGGGGTCCTCCACAAACTGTCACCACATGTCCTGTATCTGGGGAAGAGAATGTATTGTGCCCACTCCAGCGTCCAATGGCAATGTTCTTTACATCGTTCTAGGAGGTTTGGACGTCTCTACCATGGAGAGCCAATCTGTATCTGTATTAATTCTTTAATACAGCTCATTCTAAATTTGCCCTTAAATGTCAAACGGGCGGCACAGGGGCACGGTGGGGTAAGACCACTGCTTTACACCAAGAAGGTCCCGGGTTCAATCCCAGCATGGAGCCTGGGTCCTTTCTGTCCTCGTGTCTGTGTGGGCTTACACCGGGTACTCCGGTTTCCTTCCACAGTACAAACGACATGAGTGTTAGGTTAATTGGTGTCTCTAAAGTGGCTCTTAGTGTGTGTGTGCCCGCCCTACGATGGATTGCCCCCCCGTCTGGCGTTGTTCCTGCCCTTGCGCCCACAGTTGCCGGGTGGGCACCGGCTGGCCCGCTATCCCTTGTGGATTAAGCAGAAGATAATGGATGGATGTCTAAGATGATTAAAAAAGTTGACCCAACTATGTAAAAGTCATGTCCACTTACTTTTGGTCATTTGCTGTATATAGCTTTCCATATATAGACCTTAATGGTTGCTGCTTCTGGTTTGGGGAGCTGGTAATGGTATTTGCATGTCCTGGGGATCCACCGAACCCACGCTGAGGTCTAATCTGGAGGATCTGAGATAAAGTCCTTGGTCTAATGAATTCATTTAATGAGAAATGTACAGAGATAGAATGACCAGAGAATGAAAAAGCAAAAAAAAAAAGCTCGGTTGGTGCTTCTAGGTTGGTTTTAAATCCGTCTCTTCTCATCTCCATAAAAGCGATGCTCTTAGGGAGGAAAGCGAGTGCGGCTCGGCTTCAGCCGCAGCACCAATAATTACCATTTAAGCCTTAATGGAGACTGCTCACATGAGCTGACTTGCAGCAATGTCCCACTTGAGCCATTAACACCATGGGTCCTCTTAAAGTTAATGCCAACCTCCTATCGGGCCTGTATGGAGGGTTCCACTGGCACTCGCTTGTGGCAATTAGACCAAACCCATCAGCTCTGACTCCTGCTGTGATCTGAGCCAAACACTGGAGCTCACAGGCAAGACAGAATCAAGATGTTATGAGTAACAGATACTGAGTGAGTACGAAAAACAAGCCAGCCTTGCCCCTTCTTGCCTCCTTTCTCACATAGGGCTGTATTTATTCCTAGGACTCATTTTTTATGGCATTTGCAGGGGCGAGTGTGGTGCCTGTGGGGACTCGTGGTGTTTTGGCCAATGTTGTGTCTGTCTGTTTGCTTTTTCGTTGTGATATAGGAACAAATTGAAATTGTAAATGTGTTTTAAAAGGTAATATCAGCAGTGAATACAAATTATAAAGCTGTGTCATTTCCTACATCGCCACAAGAGGGCGTCTTAAATGACAAGCACTCCAACGTACAACGTTATTATTATTATTATTATTATTATTATTATTATTATTATTATTATTATTTCCTGTGTACAAAATGCAAAACAATGCACATTTTGTATAGGTTTTTAAACAAAAAAACTCTATTCTCTATTGTAGCTTAATCATGCCTTACAATAACCAAAGTGAAAACTTTTCTGTTTAGTTTTTAAGTGTGATCATTTAAAACAGTGTGTACTTTTTTGTAATAAAATTTTAAATTAAAAGAATCCTTGACAATTATGAGAAATGACTTTATTACGAGAGATTTGTTATTTACACCAGACTTTTTTATTGCTTGTTTCGCGGATCCGCCGACAATCATATTTGAAGAATACAAAAATATATTTTTTAAAAAATTTTGGTATTTCTCGGATCCGCCAGCACCAATGGTTGAAAAAATAAAAATTAAATATATATATATATATATTGTAGCTTTTTCCGCTTTCCGGTGGATAGCCAACAGTTTTCTTCTGTTCATTAAATTTTTTCCCAGATTCACTTCAATTTAATTGTAGGGTAAATAAATGGTATTTTTAAATTAAAAAATCTTTTTATTTTCTCCTTCTTCCTTGTATTGATTCCGCATAGTCCTCGAGAAATTAAAAAGTGCTGAAAAATAAAGATTTATTTTTACTTTCTTTCTCCGTCCTTTCTTAAGTAGAAACATCCGAGGAACAAGCAATTAAAAAAGTCTGGCCTTACTAACAAATTTCAGCAAAGAAATCGTTTTAACCAAATGCAAATAACTGAGCGCAGCCAGTTTTGTCGGCAGATGAAGATTGTGAGATTTAAAAACAAACAAGCTTTTGTTTCTGTTTCAGATTGGCTCCCTCCACCATGGCCTTGGATGTGTACGTATCATTTCAGTATAATTTGCGGAACTGACTCGTACATAGATTATCTAGCTACGGCCCGGTTTACATGAATTGAGTCTTCGTTGTGCGTAAGGGCGGAGTTCAGAGGCCTCTAGCAATCATATTCAGTATTCATAGCTTTACGAGTCATTTCCTTTCACTTTCCGATATTGTGATTAGCACGGTCCATGTGCCTGATCTCCTGCAGGTGCTGTCCTTACCGCATCGCAGGTTGGTGTGTTACTGTAGGCTGTTTGAGGTTCCTGATCCCAACAAGCCTCAGAAACTCGGCCTCCATCAGAGAGAGATCTTCCTCTTCAACGACCTCCTGGTGGTATGAACGTCTCTGTCTCTCATTAGGAACTCTTTCATATTGTGCTCACGAGTGATGAGTTCAGTCCTTTCACGTTGTCTAGTCCTGCAAGGGGCCTTCAGGTCGTGATGTTTTTTAATTCAGGTCACCAAGATCTTCCAGAAGAAGAAGAACTCGGTGACGTACAGCTTCAGGCAGTCCTTTTCTCTCTACGGCATGCAGGTGCTGCTCTTCGAGAACCAGTGTAAGTCGCAGCCTTTGATTCCTTCACCTTCTCGTCTGTGCACCCGCCTCTCTGAGCAGAGCGAGGAAAAAAGAGAAAATGCCAGAAGCCCTACTTTGAGCCAGAGGGACGGCATGAAGCAGCTGGAGAAAAAGGCTTTATGATGAAAATACAAAGCAATGCCCAAGTGGCTTACAATCTACAGTGCTGTGCAAAAATCCTAGGCCACCATGTTGGTTTAGCAACGGTATAACGACTGTATATAATTATTTTTCACAACATAACATATGGCAATAATACAGGGAATTGGTATGCAGTGTTAGAGGCCCAGACTTGGGTAACATCCATGAAACCACTTTTTTATGGAGGTGATAACAAAATATACACAGTCAATTCCGGTGAATTGGACCGAAACAAATCCTATTAAATACGTGTAATGTTTGTCGCTTATTTGAACCAAAATTCCGCTTAATCGGACCAAAGAACGTGTACACTATGTAATATCTGTGAAGAAACTCTTCGTCTCTGGCATCACTACCCGAAAACTCC
>JAVSBV010026559.1:0-11842 GCA_033117975.1 Parotocinclus spilosoma | reverse complement strand
GTATCGGCACGGGAAGAGAAAAACTGGGATTGGTGCCTCTCTGCTGGTAACAAGGTCACAGACGTCAATGAGGCTATATAGCCTTGGTGGCAGAGTTAACAATAGGCTTACACCTCTGTCAGCCCTCCCGACAGATGGCCTATGTTGTTGGAAGGAAATGAAGATTTGAATAGAGGCACTTGGCAGAAGGGCCAAGAGGGTCTGTGTAATGCCATTGGGGTTAATTGGCTCTATAAGCCCCTGCTGATTTGGGAAATTCTTGGCCAATCCCATGATTTAAATCCTTTTCATGGTTCTTAAATGTTTTTGGATAAGTTTGGGAATCAAGCTCTTGTGCTTTGATTTGTGAATTGTTTGAAAGTTCAGGGTTCCCTCCTGAGACCATGCAATGATAGAAGCTTGAAACCTCTACTCAGAGCACCAATATTCCTCACTGGTTGTCATATCGTCTGATGTTTTTTAGTTAGATCTGTTTATTTGGCAGGGGTTGTTTTTATGTTGAGCCCTTGTATCCATTTCAGTTACAAGCAAACACTACAATCCACAACTCCCACTTTCTGAATTGGGATATTACATGGGATAGTTTAATTTGCTAACCTGCTGTTAATTCAACATGTTGATTTTGTTTTCAAAAAACTATAATGAAAAAAATCATATTTTTCACAACAAAAACAAGAAGAAAAGTAAATAAAAAGTGACATTTTTTTAAGAGCTAAACTAAACCAAAATGTGAAATATGGATAAATAAATGGATCCATTCCTCCAGTCCTTCCCTGACACACACACACACACACACACACACACACACACACACACACACACACACACACACAGACACACATGCAGGCATTCACAGCATGATGTACAGCAGGCTGTTTTCGTCTTCTTGAAAGACAATAAAATAAGTGATTTATGGGATAACTTTGGGTATGTTGCTACGGAAAACAAAACTAAGCGTAAAATATGTGACGCAAAATGAATTGGAAAAAAACCCAAAAACATTATCCTCGAGACATTTGAGTACTCTCCACCCAGAGCTGTGCAAAAAGTTATATGAAGCTAATGTTACCTTAAGACTTATCGAGGCTGGGTGTGCCCCCAACGTACATTAACAGTCATGGCTTTGACTTTATTTTGATATGGTTCATGTTTTTGGTTATATGTTGATAAGGTTGTATGTGCAGCCCATTATCATTAGCTTACGTGTTCAAAACACAGCAGACGTATCAACTAGCAGGTTAAATTCTCATTTGTCTTGAGCCTTAATCACTTCTACAGCACCTTGTATCACTCTCCTAGCATTTCAAGTACTGCTGAATTAGTGATTTAACTAAATTAAGGGTAAGCACAGTGAAGTGTAAAGCACAAATTAATTAAACCATATAGTATTGCCCTGCACTGCTTAGTTTGACAAATTGTCAGTGCTAATCTTAAATAAATGCTAAATATTGCTTCCATAATGTTAACCTGCTATTAAGTGTAACATAGCTTTTAAGCCACTGTTATGGAAGTTAAACAATTCATGTCTAAAATTAGGCTAAATATTTCTTATCTTCAAATGACCAAAATTAAAGTAAAATATTTTCAGTGGCAATATTTTAGTGGAGTAAAAAGTAACTGAATGTGACTAAAACTAATAAATATTTAAATAAAAAAAACCTAAGACTAAAACTAAATTAGAATCAGCTGCCAAAATTAACACTGTTTCCAAACCACACATAATGAATGGTTTTCAGTTTTCAGAATGAATTTTGTACCTGTATCTGTACCCCTGAGTATTTGACTGATTAAGGAACATGTGATGGATCATTGAATGGTGTGGGGGTTTAAATATACAGAAATCCAATGTGGATCATGAACATTGGGGCCCTGTTATCTGAATATTTATTATCTAAACCATTTCTCAGAACAAATAACTTTTGGATAAGGACATATAAAACGGAGATAACATCAGCTATGAAGATTAGCATAGAAACAGCATTATTATGTCAAAGAGCTGATGACATCGGCTGGCCTGTAAACTCAGCTGTTTGGTGTGTGTGAAGAGAGAATGAAGCAGCTGTGTGTTGGAATCGCATCGAAAGCAAAAACAATTGTTTATTTTCAACTTGAGACTGTAATGTGTTTATGGTATAAGCAAGCAGCAAGCACATTTATATCAGGTCATGGAAAATGTAAATAGTTTTGAAGTAGGAATGCACTAATATGTATGTGTGTGTATATGTATATGTGTATATGTATGTATGTATGTATGTACACACACACACACACACACACACACAGAATTGCCTTTGTGAGGAAAGTGAAACTGGTTGGGGCATAATCCCCCAGTGCTTCAATAGCGTCCCCTGTGATTGACTGGTGTCTAGAGACGCTCACTGGTACCGGAGACCTAACCCCCTGGCTGTCTTTTAACCCCCACAGGACCACAACAGGGCAGATTTTATTTGTGTGGTGGACCGTTATTGGCACCACAGTGACACTGATGTGGTGGGGCATGTTAGTGTGTTGCACTGGTACAAGTAGATCAGACACAGGTACCAGATCAGGTATCTTGAATTACCTTTGTAATTGTAATATCAAAGACATTAGCTCAACTGTTCATGCATGATTTGTGTTAGTCCTGCACTAGCCCTTCATCAGTTCTGACAGTATGCTGCTGACTGGATATTTTTGGTTATCTTTAGTCCGACAGTTGCACTGAAGCAGCAATGCTGTGTCTTATCCATATATACCAGCACAATTCTGACATGCCACTACTATGTCAGTGTCATCATAGTGCTAAGAATGATTCACCACCCAAATGGCACCTGGTCTGTGGTGGTACTGTGGGATTCGTGATCATTGAAGAGCAGGGAGAATAGGTGCCTAACGAAGTATGTAGAGCAACAGCTCTGTAGTTGCAGAACTATCATATCTAATGTTAGTGGAGCTAAGAAAGTGGACAATAATTGCAGAAACATTTAATGTAGTTTTGGATTATAGGTGTAAACCCCTTAAATATCACAATGGAGTTCTTCAAATTATCATTCAGTCATACTGAGGAAAATGGCTTTGAATCGAATATGTTGCTGCTTTTACTTTCCGCTTTTAGGAGCAAGATATTTTGTTGCCGTGTAAATTTAGAGCATTGCTTTTCAAAATTCACCCTTTATCGAGTGTCCTTTATCTGCTCGAAAAAATCAGAAGAGAAGTGACTAAGGGTTCTGCCTTTTGTTATCACAGAAAAGGCCATTTGCAAAAGTTACCTCTAGACAAGCAGTGATGGTGCAAGCTGCATGATGGTGAAAAATATAAATCTCACCTGTTCCATATTACAAAGCCATATAGACGGCATAGAGTCTGAGCAGTCTATGCTTTAAAAGGGAACAATTTGCATCATGCTAGGGCCCTGTCCTTAAATTTCCATGTAAAACCACGTGAACGCTGGTAATGAGGAAATGGCTACAAAAGACCTCCTACCTGAAATATATTATATCACACTTTCTACAAACTTCTCCTCAAGCAGCAAAGGAGATACATTTCTATTAGTACAAAATATGGTGTTGTATTGGGTGATATTACCAGTATAAGGTAAACATGAATTCTTCTGTTTCAATTGTTTCATTTTATATGACATAATAACATTGTATGCTTTAAGAGGCATGAAAACGTAATTCAGGGTTAAGTACATCGGGATTGTTTTAATGATGTGATAAAGGAATGTCCTGATGTTAGAAGAATGACATTGTGTTAGGTTAATTCAGACAGACTGCAGCTTGGGTCTGAATATTTGGGAGGTGATTTACTATTTTCCAGTCTTTTTACTGTGGTTGTGCTAGTGGAATTTCTCAGTTTCTGTAATGATCAAAAATTGGACATTACACATCACGCAAGTATTCAGGTCACATCACTACCCAGATATGTCACTAAGATCTTACTTCTGGGTTGCTGTAGGGATTTAATACTTTGTGCGTGTTACATATTCATTGTCATGCTTGTATAATGAGATTTTTTAAATTTGTACATTTTTATTCTTTATTATAAGCCTTGTGTGGCTGTTTTCCTAGAGGGATTTGACTTTTAGTTTGTTCTTCAGTTTAACTTTAACTGAAAAAAAAGTTTTTATTGAGGAACTCAGAACCTCAGGCGAACATCCATGGTAACTGAGTCTAGTTTATTGAAGTTTACATTACATGTTTGTACGGTGTGATTGGAACCTTTTCTCTCCAGCCTGGGCACAGAGCATCCTGGAGCAAGTCAAAGAGTTAGATGTTTCTAAATGTTCTCTTTGTTCTGTATCAAATCTAGTCATGTTTAGAGGTTAACATGCTGCGACTGGAGTATGGAAAAGAATTTTATGCAATATCTCTGTGCGTAGACTCACATGCAGGCAAGATTTCAACCGACAACACAGTAACCTTAAACGTGTCAGACAAGATATGTGTTGTCGTGTATGTGTTGTATGTTTAATATTAAGATCTGACCTTGTAAATGTAAGCTGTTTAGAGCTTGCAAATTACAAGGTCTTGTGTTTCTATTAAACATATAATGTTTTTGTTTGTTCTTTGGTTTGGCACTTGGCAGAAGTTCCATATAGGTTCACTGTCGTTAAAATGTTGTTCATTATTTTCAAAATGTTATGCATGGCTATTAATTTACGTTAAATATGGCAAAAGTGGCATCACCACGATTTGGGCTGATTTATTACAACACTACAGCACTTGAGCACTTAATACATATTTGAACCAAGCAAAACACTTTACTGCACAAAAGGCTTAGGCCAGCATTAGGTGTGTTGTTTAAGCAGTGATGCAATGACCATATATATCATCTTATCAGACACTTAACCCAAAACGTTCAGACTTGGATTTGTCACTCCAGAACACCCTTTTGCACCGATCTTCATTCCAATCTTTGTGAGCTTTAGCATATCTTAGTTCCCCTTCCAAAGAAAATTGTTTTCATGGCTGCTACTCTCTTAAAAAGATCATTCCTGATCAAACTTCAAACTGTAAAAGGGTCAACTTGGCATTACAATGAAGCTGCCAGATGCTGTTGCTTAACTGAAAGTGGAGACAGAAATAAGTGTATATGGTCACTATACTATTGCTAATCTAGGTGAGTCGGCACAGTTTTGATTGAGTTTGATAATTAGAATATGACTGCTTGATACTAGATTGTTGCCTAAACAAATGACTCCAGTCAGAATGTGTGTTAGAGTACTAATTCTGAATAATACAGTTGTCTTGAGCTAATATGTAGTTAAAATGTATCTTTGGTTTATTTTAGTGATGTTTTTTATTCTTCATTCAGTGTTGTAATCAGGAGTATGGATTGATGTAATAAGGAGTGATGTTTGCCTTTCAGAAGTAAAACAATGAGTTTAGAATAAGTGAGGAAAGGTACAGCATTTAGCTGATGCACTTATCTAGAGCCACTTGCAGTTGTGCTTGTATTTTTCCTCAACAGACAGAAAACACCATCTAACTATGAAATTTGACCTGCACCGACCTGGCCAAATGTGTAGGTCAAAACAACGAAACATTTAGCTTCCACCATTGTCCAGATCGACTTACAACTAATACAGTCAGTCTCTTGTACAAGATAAGTTCATACAAGTTTTTGTTGTTGTTCAAAGTTTCCTCAATAGCTCATCAGTGGGATCTTGCTGCGATTTTTCCAGTACTTTAAGTAACCTATGAGTAAGCTCACCGGGCAAAACTCAAGCATGTATTATGTATCGCTTGAGCCAGGGCAACTAAAGAGTGGCCCTGTAACAAGCATTTCACGGTCCTGGAGTGTCTTAGCTAGTCTACACCTGAACCCAATAAAAAAATCTTTGGAGGGAGAGGAAACCCCCTCTATATATCTGGACACATTTGGAAACAGTTCTGATGAGAATGGGATTTTTGCCTCTAATGAGTGTATGCTA
The DNA here is from genome assembly GCA_033117975.1 of Parotocinclus spilosoma. Classification (NCBI taxonomy): domain Eukaryota; kingdom Metazoa; phylum Chordata; class Actinopteri; order Siluriformes; family Loricariidae; genus Parotocinclus; species Parotocinclus spilosoma. Next base: position 5,928 of record JAVSBV010026559.1, on the reverse strand, counting down.
ATATACCCACAACCTCAGCTACTTCTTTCACACTATGGCCTTTGGCATGCCGAAATGCAATCACTCCTTTTTGCCAATCATTAACATCTGCCTTTTGACCCATTTTCCATCAGACATTCACTGCACTGTACCACCTCTTCTAAACCTATAAATTCCATTGCATACCCCACAGGTATTTATAGCCCAGTCTTTCTTTTGCAATACCACCTGCAGGAGCCTAAAGTTACTACAACCTACAACAGGAGACTGTTTTATCTGAAGAGCTTAATATAGATAGGGGAAAATATTTTTTTCTTATTGTTAAATGCGTAACAAAAGCTTAGTCTTCAGTCACAAATTGGCGGTAGTGATAGACTGTCATTTGGACATTGATTCCCCATATGTGTGTCTGTACAGAGAGGAGTCTTGATTCTTATTATCTGTTTGTTTTGAGCCATGGTGCATGCAGCCATTAGGGAGCCCACAGAATTTGGGTAACTTGAATCAGGTTTGTGTGGTTTTAATGATAATGAATGGGCAACATCTCTTGAAAAGAGAAGACATAATGACTCTTATAAGCAATTCAGGCTGATGAGAATAGCAGGTTTTAGTGACTACACCAGAATTTTGATACATAATGGTTATGATCACACATTTCCCAGTCTTTATACCATATGAAAGTTCCGAACATCGCCTGATACCGATGGTGCTCTAATGCATCTTTTGTGTATGTAACTAAGTAATCTTTGCTAAGAATGCTGGTGAAATGTCACAGGTTTGGTCATCTATGACAACTCTCAGGAAATTCCACAGCTGCATTAGTGGATCAGACTGGAAATTGGAATCATCAGAACCAAGACCAGTCCTGCATTTCAAGCCAGTAACAGAATCGGTGATGATATGCTTCTTAGACAATTCTATTACATAATAGCTTAATACTCCAATGTTTACATTTAAATGTTCTCTTTCCAACTTTCTCGTGTTATTGTTTACCTGAGATGAACTGTGTGTTCACTTTTCTCCATATATGGTTGTGCTAGTACAAACGCTTCTCCTACTGCAGAACCCTCTCAGCTTTGGAAGGACTTTGTGTTAATTAATCCATGCCTGGATGCCAGACTGTCACAACTGTAATTGAGTCATTGCTCTGATATTTGCTTGTTTCATGCTCATCCCTTTCTATGTCACTGCTGCCTGTCGGTGCATGTCTTCCATCTGTGCTTTGACCAGCTGTTCTCTTTCACCTTGCTGTCTCAACTTTTATACTTTCATCTGCAGTAGAGAAGAAATAGTTTCTCAAATGTGTACTAGCTGTGAAAGAATGTATGTGGCTCTTGTCAGGTGTGAGGAATTTTGTTGTCGGCACACAGTGGAATGTGGCCACCTGCTAAGGTCATTTTCCATGCATGTAGGGTGATGATTAACTTCTCAACAGTAAGGTGCTTATATAGAATATTTTCCAAGTTGGCTCTGAAATGTGTGGATTTGTTTTACCGGTTTATAGACACAGATTAACACTAGGATTAAACATAGTTACAGTATCAGTGTGATTAAATTAATTTCTTTTGGGCTTACAGACTTGTATGAGGGTTGGAGTACCTCTGGTTTTGTTGTAATGTAACCAACTTGGTAACCACCTGATTGCTCATGAAAATGTGCGTGGCTTTGGTGTATGCCACATTCTCAGTATTTTCAAGTTTTAAGAATGGTTAACAACAAATTTTCCCCAACCTCCTTTTAAAATTTGCAGAAATAAAATCGTTTGGGGGTAAGATGCTGGTTAAGCGGCTGTGGTTAGCACTGTTGATTCCCAGTTTGATTTCTGGTTTGCATATTCTCTCTGTGTCTGTGTGTGTTTACTCCAGGTAGTCCAGTTTTTATCTATGGGAAAATACAGTTAAATCCAAGAGCAGCAATTGATGACTGTCTTTATTGAATATGCTTCAGGGCTCTGACTTGGCTGCTCAAGGAGATCCTCAATGGTCTTGTGCTTTCTAAGGTGTCTTTAGAGTTTGCTGCTGAAGTGCTTGAAAGTGAATCTCACATTTGTCCATTTGCTTGTGCGCCAGTGGTGTTACTCAAGAAACTGAGTGTATTTGGCACAATAGTGCATGTGCTATTTCGTTTTCTCTTAAATCCTGACCAATTAGCCAGTCCTTGCGGAAGAAAAACATCCCCATAACATATTGTTGTCACTGCCATGCTTCACAGTAGATATTGTTTGTTTTGGGTGCTGTGCTGTTTTTCTTTTAACCAAAGTGCTTGGATTTCAGTCCATAAAACCTAACATAACCTAACAAAACCCTTTTCCACATGGCATTAAAAATAACAAATGACATTCAGAGGTTGTTATCTCATGCACAGATAAACCAATAAAGACTTGCAAGTCCTTCATTGCCACTGGCCCCTTGGTAGATTTCCTTATCATTAACCACCTGAACATTCATACAGTTTGGCAGGATGGTTCAATCAGGCAAGGTGATGGAGGTGCCACACATTTTCCACTAAGATAGTACCCTGAACGGTACTCCAAGGCATAGTTAGAGGCTCTGAAGTCTTTTTGTCTTTCTCCTAATCTGTGCCTTTTCAGAACCATTTTAAAGCACCTTTCCAACCAAGGCAAATTTTTACATCATCACAAAGTACTAGTAATGGAATCCTCAAGAAGCAGCTGGTTTTATGCTTCCAAAAAATGGCTGCTCTAAATGATTTCAAACCAGGTATTTTACTTATTAAAAAACAACTTGTTTCTATTTAAATTGTACATTGTAATCAGTATTTAAAATTATGTTTTCGTGTTGATGGTCTGAATACTGCCAGGCAAGGTTTATCTGTTTATTTTAGAAAGGTATAATATAATAAAAGGCATGGAGTTTGACAGAATATGATGATTTTATGTAAGTACTGTAATTTGACATGTTCAGCTTTTTTAAGACCGTACATGACCTTTTCCAGATGAATAAAGAAGTAGCAGGTTACCGTGGGTAAAGCTGTCTCCCATGCGGTTTAATGTGAAATGAAACTAAGTAACCTGGTAACAGAATTTGTTTATTCAAATTTTTTGCTTTCGGATTATGCAAATAGCTTTAGGGAACTAATTAAAAGACAGACGTCACAGCTGTACTATAAAATTTGATGTATTGTTTCAAATATCTGACCCAGTCATTGCACAAGTTCTTTATTGTGGACATTTATTACTGCTGTATACCACATTTTTCCAGACCTGGTTAAAGACTTCCTCACTGTGTCCTAAAAACATTTCCCCAACAGTTATTATTTAACCAAGTGTGTTTTGCTTATCTACACGTGCATGTTTACTTTGTGAGTGTACATGCCTGCTCCCTGCCTTGTATGCAGCACATGAAACTACACTGCCATATTGAGAGCTTTTTCGCAAAGAGAGCAACGTGATAATATATCAGCACTTGGATAAATTAAGAATTAAGGTTCTGGAGCAAAACCAGTGTAATTAAGTCCACCATAGATGCAGATGTGCCACCGCTTTCAAATAAATATAAAAAATATATATAATTATTTATTTATTCACTATAAAAATAGCTATTTAGGAAAACATGTATATTTGTAAAGATACAATTTACCTGCTTCATTGTACTGAACTGAACATATCTCCTCAGCATTAATCCTAAGGTTAGATACTCAAAACCACTAGAGCTGAATCCTAGTCAAGACAAAGACGGGGACAACTTGAGTGTGAGTTAGCAAGATTTCTTTTCATAATACAGGAAACAAAAAGTGGAAACGTAATTCACTATATCTTATTATACAAGGTATATAATATAAGTATAAGTATTATATTTTGTCATTAAATAAAACAATTAATTTTCGACTTTAAATTATTTATTGATTATTATTATTATTATTATTATTATCTTGTAGTCCTAGTGAAGTCATTTTACCTTTCAGTTACTGAAATGGGGAGCTTTTAGTCCTACAGGAAATATGTGGTACATCACAAACCCCAAATTCCGATTCTTTGTTGTCATTGTAACGGGTGCAATGACAAGAAAAAAACAAGCATTTACAATGCAAGTAAAGTTACAAAACTGTAAATAAACACAAAGCTCAAGTCAAAAGAAAAGTGTAAAGGAAGAGACTGGACTCGAGTACTTCAACACTACCAGATGCACTCTAGATACAGACTAGATACATTATATGTGACAGTAGGAATTAATATCTTTTAACAACATGTTTATTAATTTTGACTTTTCCCTGTTGTGCTTTGTGTTTTGCATGAATGTTAGTGGCAATGATCCTTGTAGGGAATGAGCAGTTGGTATCCTTAAAACAAACTTAATACTGAATGTGATTTTATGTAAAAATGCTTGGTGAAAAGGATGTTTCTTAAATTACCATTGTATGTGGGTAAAATAATCCAGGGTCTCTTTTGTAACGTCATCAATAAGATTATCCTTATCCAGAACAACCTTATCAAACCTCACTGATAGGTTATTAGGATACCGGTGAAGTAACCTACTTATCCCGTATATTACATTCCCAGGTACATTGGCTGTTGTTGCACAGCAGTTTTAATGAGAAACTTTAGAGGACAGCCTCTGGTGCACAACGTTTTATTAAACACATGCTATGCCAGCCTGAACAGACTGAATGCTAAGCAAAATGTGTCTGCCAGTGTGCTCTTAAGCATCCATAATGTTAATGATGAGCGAGTCTTACAACTAAGATGAATTACAATACATGCACAGGATCTACTTTCTGCAGTGTGAGAGCTGTGTCTGGATCACAGGACACAAACAAGAGGTTCATAAGAGAGGATGTAGGACCCTGGACGATAACCAAAATATACTTTTTTTTTTTTTTAAAGCTGACTAAAATTGTGTAGGTCCCACTTCTGCTACCAAGGCACTAAAATGTTGATTTATGGACCCCACAAAACCTTTGAGTGACCTGTGGTATTTGGCACCAAGATGTTAGCAGTAGATCCTTTAAGTCCTGTAAGTTACGAAATGGGGCCTTTATGGATCAGACTGTTTTGTCCAGCAAATCCCACAGATGCTCAATTGAATTAAGATCTGGTGAATTTGGAGGCCATGCCAACACACTTTGTAACATCTATTCAGTCATAGTTTAAGGAATGTGACAGTGTGGAATAGTGAATTATTCTGCTGTAAGGGAGTAATGTTTATTAATCATGGGCACCTGGTCTGCACTAGGTGGTACATGTGAAATAACATGAATACCAAACTAACTGGCTGCTTGGTGGTTTTGACATGGTTCTATCCATCTATTACATGTTCAGACATTGATCACTCTCTATGCTCTCTGTCCTTCCAGAGTGGCACTGCCTAATACAAGCTATTTGACAGAACGCATTATGTTCATTTCTGCCAATTGTAAATAATGTAAATAAATTATAGGGCTTGCAAAGTACCACTGGTGCAAATTTATTGACACTGGAGAAGTCATGCTTTGCATTTCCAGTTACAGTACACCACTTTGAGAGGTTTACTAGTCCTAAAGTCCTAGTCAAGGTAGGACAAATAAAAGGTGCACAGTATTTATTTCCTTTTGTGCAAAACCACCCCACCACACTCACTATTCACTGCCAGTGAAGCTCATGTGTCCAGACAGGACTTAGTCGCCTTTAGTGTTCAATGAGTGTTAAACCGTTGAAACCGCAATTGCAGAAATGTGCAATAGACACTCAGAGATGCACAGGCTACAGTGAATGCCAATTATTTTTGTGTTTCAAATGGGTTTTACTTGTAGGTTGAGCTTTTTACAATAAGTAAAAAAAAATAAAGATATTTGATATGCTAAAAATATTGATTTCCAGATTAAATATGTTAGGGTCCTACCCGCTCCCGGAGCTTGTAGTCGTCCGCGCCGATCCTCCTTACAGAGCCATCGGTGGGGATGACGCTTTATCCGCTGCCTCATTATGAGCAGATCTCGAACAGCTGCCTCACG
>JAVSBV010026550.1:0-11842 GCA_033117975.1 Parotocinclus spilosoma | reverse complement strand
TTATCCTAATAAGGTTATTAAAGCAAACTTTTTGGGTGCTTTTAGGCTTAGGGCAGATGCGGGTAACAGACACAGTTGTAATTGTTTATTTAATACTTGTTCATTGCTTCTCTGCCACCCTTCATTCTTATACACCTATCATATATAACAGTAAAACCATTAACATGTGAATAGCATTGACCCTGGGCAATGTTCTGCTGGGAAACCTTGGATCTACTCATGTGGATGTTACTTTGGCTCATAAAACCTACCTAAAAATTGTTGTGCACCAAAGGGTTACACTCCTAACCTTAGGTAACCCTAACCTTAACCCTAACCCTACACTCCTTCATGGTAACAGTATTCTTTTAGTAGGATAATGCAGCCTGCCACAATGCAAAAATTATTTAGGAATGGTTTGAGGGACATGACCAACATTGTATGGTGTATAGCTGGCCTTAAATTTTCCCAGTTCTCAATCCTCTCAAACAACTGTGGGATGTACTGGACAAGCAAGTCCCCACCTCGTAATATATGGAGGACTTAAAATATCTACTGCTAATGTCTTGGTGATACCACATGTTGGTGGCACTAGGTGGAGCTACACAATCTTAGGCAGGTGGTATATATGTTATGGATGATCTGGAATCTGATCTGGCTGGTCTGATGGAATGTGATGGAACTGTACATAACTAGGAAGGGGGATTTAAAGCCAGCCTACGAACTTGCCATGCCGTGCACAGACACATTTGGAAGTAAAGTGGAAATTTTCACTTTAACATCTTGCATATTTCTAACCAGAATACTAATCTAAAATGTATTATATACATGTACATTTATTCATGTTTAAGTCTTCTGCAAACAGTGGATTGTGAAATCTTCACTCCTGTCCTCTGGAGGATGTTGCTGATATCACTAACAGTTGTTTTAGGGTCTTTCTTTATAGCACACATAATGTTTCTGTCATCAGCTGCTGTGCTTTCCCTTTTGTCTACCTGTTTAAAATCTGTTTCTTTGTACACCAGTGGTGACTGAATACTCCAGGACAATTCAAACGAATTCAAACTGCCCAAGGACAATATTTGCGCAAAGGCTCTGTCTGATTTTCAATCTTTGAAGCTTCACAATTATTAGACATAAGACAGGTCTCTGGTTTTCATGTTGGTTACTCCTCTGACTGCTCTGCTCACAAAACTATTGAATATTTTATTATGGGATTTCATTCATTTGTAAATGTTCCCAAATTTTTGAGAGCAGTATAAAAATGCACAGTCTACACAAGCAAAACCTGAATCTGAAACTGAGCATAAACATTCAGCGTTATTTATTGTTTGAAAACTCTATGTAACAGGACACACTTTGGCAACAAAACACCTCACAGTCACGTTCCAATACTTTTGCTCACAAGAAAAATGGGTGCGTTCAGACAAAAAAGGTGCCATCTTCTGAACAGTGTATCAGATCCAAATGTAAATACCTGTACATAAAAGCTAAAATGTTGACCTTTTGTCTCATATTCCTCTTTTAATGTCAATCACAAAAGTTTTCAGTCTACAGCAAAAAATGAAAGGATTAGCCTTGCTGAGAGGAGTGTAGGTGTGCATGACAGTGCACAATTTACAGTCATACAGTCTTTTATACTTTGGCAGACATTCTTATCTAGATTAAAACGGATTCAGTCTTTATAAGGTGCACTTCCAATTATTTGTGTTAGAACCTTGCTTAACAGTGGCAGCATGGCAGCAGAGCACTTGAACTCTGTGCTCATAACCCAGTCTTCACCACTGTCCCATAGAGAACATTTATGTTTACAGCATTTAGCAGATGCTCTGCATTTACAGTGTTTAGCAGGGGCTTTGCTGAAGCTGTTCATAGGTTCTTAGCTTATAGGGATATTACTAATAACATTGACTCCTTTGACTGTACCTTTGTCAGCACTGATAAGAGAGCATTATGCACTGGAGGGGAAGTCTCTTTTTTTACCATTAATGGAGGTTGTCTGGTGTAGTAAGAGATGGGCGCCTTTCCTGATGAGTATTGATCTCATATACTTCTCTGGAGTGCTTCTGTGCTCCTCTTGCAAAGCATTGTTCTGCAAACAGTGAGACTTTGTCTCAAGATTAGTGAGTCTGGAAAAGAACACTACGTTTACCTCTCTTCACTGGATAACGTTCATTAAATAAATCTGCATGCTTGTTTTTTCAGATATGATACAAACAAAAGCAAAGCAAAAGACGTATCTGAGAAGCTAAAAGACAACAAAGACCTGCAGCACTTTCTTCAGAACACTCAGGATGTAAGTAAAGGTTCCTCTGTGCAAGTTCAGTGTGTCTAAAGATGGTATTTCTACTCTTCAGTCGCACCACAACCAAGTATTCATGAATTCTTCTCTGCTATGTACCATTTTTCAGCTTACACTATGGATAAATGAGAAGATGTTGACTGCTCAGGACACCTCATATGATGAAGCTCGTAATCTGCATAGCAAATGGCAGAAACACCAAGCCTTCATGGCAGAACTTGCCTCCAATAAGGACTGGCTCAACAAAATTGACCAGGTTTATAAGTATCAATATAATATACCTTTCTTTATGTACCTTGAAAATAGTGCAAAAGAATACATTTGGGAATAATAATGTAACACCAGTGTATAATCTTCCCACTTTCTTAACGTGTAGGAGGGTGAGGAGTTGATGTTGTGCAAGCCAGAATTTGAACCAATCGTGAAAGAACGTCTGGCTAAACTTCATGAGTTGTGGGACAAGCTAGAAGTCACTACACAGGAGAAGGCCCGGGTCCTGTTTGATGCTAACCGCTCAGAGTTATTTGAGCAGAGCTTGGCTGATTTGAAGAAATGGTTGGCTAACCTGCAGCAGCAAATCCAGGGTGATGTGGACGAGGAGGTTAAAGATCTTACCAGTGCTAACATTTTTCTTAAGAAGCATCAGGTAAATATGGATGTATTTGAGAATCTTAAACAATAGTTTGCATGCATACAGCCTTGAGCATGCTTGGCAGTCTGCAACAAGGTTATCAACTATACCCTGTGCTTCTGTAGATGACTGAGAATCAAGTGCAAGACCGTGCTCAGGAGTTGGAGAAGCTGCAGGACGCTTTGCAGCAGCATGGCCCATTAAAGGAAGATAAGCCTGAGCTAGAGGTCGAGCAGCAGATCCTACAAAAGGAATTTCAACAACTCCTCACACCTTTGGCCCAACGGAAAGGAAAACTAAATGCAGCCAAATCCATCTATCAGTTCTACAGAGACGTAGCAGATGAAATAGTAAGTGTGGATCTTGATCCTAGGTTCTGCCCTTGTGAAGTCTGCATGTCCTCCCTATGTTTCCATTACTATGGTTTTCTCCCACATTCCAGAGACTTGTCTTAGGTTCATTTGCATTTTCTAAGTGCCCTTAGTGTGTGAATGTTTGAGTGTGTGCCCTACAATGGATTGTCAACGGTTGTTTTTGGCCTCCTGCAACCCTGGCTATAATAAGCAAATTAAGACAATAAATGAATTAATTAAGTAATGGATTCTATAAACCTCTTTTCTGAACCTTTTTATGTTTATTTTAGCTCTGGCTTGAGGAGAGACTGCCTATGGCCATGTCACAGGAGCATGGGCACAATCTTCAAACAGTCCAGCTTCTCCTGAAGAAGAATCAGGTAAGTATTTTTGATTTTACTTTAACCATCCAATTATTATTGGATTAATGACCATCCCATTATTACTTCACTTGTACTATTACAGACACTTCAGAAAGAGATTGAGGGTCATCAGCCACGTTTAGATGAGGTGGTAGAGCGTGGCCAGCGTATGATTGTGGCCGCGGAGGGGAGCCCAGAGGCAGAATGCATGTCTGAGGAAATCAAGAAGTTGGGAGAAGTGTGGACACGACTTCAGGATGAAATGGCAAAACGACGCATTCGACTCCTTGGTTCTAACGATGCGCAACAGTACTATAATGATGCAGATGAGGCAGAAGCCTGGATTGGAGAACAGGAACTATACATGATTGCTGACGAGAAAGCAAAGGTAAAACTGTACATTCAGTCAAAAAATTAAATTTTTCATTAGTTATTATTTTGGATTATTTCTATTATTATTTGTGAGGTCATTGTCATTTTACATTGCTTACAGGATGAGCAGAGTGCCATGATCATGTTAACGCGCCACATGATTCTGAAGCAGGCTGTTGAAGACTACGCACACTCTATCCAGAAGTTAGCTGACCGTGCACAGAAGATGTTAGCTGATGAGCATCCTGAAGGGTTAGCTGGGCCTACAACAGTTAGAATATATCATGATCTCTGACCAAGAGCTTCATCAATGTATGTGTTTCTGTCCAGAGAGGACATAATTCGAAGGCAGGGTCAGGTGGACAAGCAATATGCTGGGCTGAAGGAGCTGGCTGAAGACCGCAGAAGGAAGCTTGATCACTCTTACCATCACTTCCTCTTGAGCAGGGAGGTGGAAGATTTAGAGCAGTGGATTGCTGAGCGTGATCTGGTGGCATCATCACAGGAGATGGGCCAGGATCTCGACCATGTCACGGTACTGCAGAACATGAATCCAAGCATATAGTGATACACAAGTGAGCACACTAAGTGGACTAAATAGATAATTAAAATGAATAGTAAAAAAAATTATGTATATAATGTGTATAATATTATATGTATAATGTATATATGTATATAATAAACATCACGCTTGCGTTTACATCTGACTTTTGTGCTTCCCTCTCACGAACGCCGAGGTAACGTGGCATTCGGAGGGAAACACAAAAGTCGGACATAAACACAAGCGTGATGTTTATTATAAACAGTGCAAAACACAAAGACAGGGTGTAACGATATACACAAGAAACACATGAAACAAGCCAAACGGAAGAAAGAGCAAGAGGAATAGGGAACTGAACAGAAAGGAAAACGAAAGGTGAGGAGCACGGAATCTCGGGAGGAAAAGACGAGAACTGGCGAAACACAAAGACAGAAAGGGGTTTAAATATGAGAATTAAAGGGAGTGACGGGAGCACCATCTGCAGAGCTGGAGGAGCCCAGGGCGAAGGCAGCCAGAAGAGATTGCCGAGAAGCAATCTCATCCTGACCGTACCAAATCTGCCCCAAAATCACAAGTGTGTGAATATTACATGCTATACGGTATTGTACAGTAAATGACATTACACACTGTCATATATACTGGTTAAATAATTTTTGTGTGCAGTGTATTACTGGCACTGGGACTGGGTAGCCTAGTGGTTAAGGTATTTGACTCTGGACCTGATGGCCCAGGGTTCAAATCCCACCTCTGCCAAAGCTGCCACAGTTGGGTCCTTAAGCAAGGCCCTTAACCAAACATTGCTTGAATTGTAAGACTGCTAAATGCCATAAATGTAAATGTGAATATAAGACAGGACAGAAGATGTGTACTCCTCAATATCTGCGCCTTCTCTAAACACTTCCCAGTCGGTATTCCTGAAGCAATCTTGTAAAATTGAAGTTGCTTCTTGTCTGGACCTGCAGATAAGGGGTCCGTATGCTGGGGTCAGTTCTATTGAGATATGGTCAGACATTCTGAGGTGTAAGCAGGCTGCAGCTTTATAAGCCTTTATATTGGTGTGACCTGGTCCAGTATGTTATTGCCTCTGGTCAGAAAGTTCATGCTTTTATTAAATTTAGGTAGCACTTTTTTCAGGTTTTTTCCTGCTACTGTCAGTGCTGCGTCAGGCTGTGCATTCAGTCGGTTGTTAATAGCTCTGTGTAACATTTTTATAGTACATTTACATTTAGTAGAAGCAACTTAGACCTAATACAGTTACAATCCAATAAATTGTGGGTTTAGGCTCTTGCTTAAGGACCCAAAAGTACCAGCTTGGCACTGCTGGTCCATAATCCATTACCCTACTTGTACAGTCCCGAAAGTATTAAGTTATAGAAATAATCAAGTAAAGAATGGATACCTAAAATAAATATTTAAGTACAGTAATGAATGACAAAACGTTGTTACTTTCGTTATAAATCGTGAACTTATAGATAATCATTAGTAATGATCAGATTTATCAGTGTTGGTTTATACTCCTTTATATAGTAGATACAAATGCATTTTTAAAAATAAATGTTACGTGCAACGTTTTAGATGCACTCGGCTAATTAGACCTAGCATTAGCTAAAGATACAGAGCTAGCTATTATCTTTTCTCAGTTCTCCTTCCTTACGTCCCAAAATGATTTAATGTTTGTTTATGTGAGTCAGCAGAGGTATGAATGTACACCACTTCTCATCATGGTCACTAGGTGGAACTGTGGATTCGCATTTCTGTTGGGTCGCTGTCTCGGTGAAATGTCCCATAATTGTCACTTTATCCCATTTAAATAATAATCTTTTATACGGTGAAAAGATTATTTATTTTCTAAAGAGCACACTACAATGTCCCAACATGTTTGGAATGTGTCGAAATGCAGGAATGGATGTTTATTAACTTATGAAACGAAGCTGACCAGAAGAGCATGATACATCTTCATACTGGGGTTCATATGGCCTGCAATCAAATAAAATTCAAAGTAAATATAAGAAGAAATTTAGTTTCTATACACATTTCCATGTTTTAATCCTGTTTTCCGTGGTCAGAGTCATGGGGCAGGGGTTTGCATGACCTCCAGGTGAGGTGGATGAGCATATACCCTGAACCAGTCCATGGAAAGGCTTGATTGGTGATTGATCCATGTGTTCAGCCTCTGCTGGTTTGGATGCTGCTAAACCCCTGCTGAAAAAAACAAGCAGATCAGATCCATGCTGGTTTAAGATGGTGTGGTGCTGATTTTGCTGGTCGACCAGTATAACCATGTGCTAGTCACCAGCGTCCCCAGCAAAGACCAGAATGCACTGATAACAACCATCCAAGGACCAGCAAAAACCAGCATGTGCTGGTCACCAGCACCCCCAGCAAAAACCTATTCAAAACACAACAAATGCTGGTCACCACCAAGTCCAGCATCATGCTGGTTTGATTAGTTTTTTTCAGTAGGGTCATGCCGGTGTGACACCTGGCCTTGTAGTAAGGCACCACCAGGCTAGTCCCTTCAAGGACTTCCCCTTCAAGGTCTTTCTCCTGAGGACTCTCAAATCTTGTTATTATTTGCTTAATTTTGCTATTAATACCAACGTAACTATTTCAGTTTAAATCTAGGCCACCCAAGCAGGCCGGGTCCCTGTTTGAGTCTTGGTCCTCTCAAGTTTTCTTTCTTCTATATTCAGGGAGTTTATTTAGCCTTTTAAGATAATATAATATAGTAAAGCTGCTTTGAGACAAAGTTCCATTATAAAAAGCGCTATCGAAATAAATTTGACTTTGACTTTAGGGTGCTGCACAAAGCCCTTGTTAATTCCCTGTACCTTTGGAACAGGTCTTCTAATGATACACTGCTGATTATAAATACACTATAAATTAGAAATGTAGCTGCAGTGCAGAACTCTAACCAAGCATCGATCAAGGACCCAGTAGTGCCGGTCGATCTTCCAATCAATGCTCCTGTACCTTAAACTCTGGCCTCCACAGTCTTGATCACTTAGGGTAGGAGAACCAATGCCAAATCATTCCTGTAAACCACCTAGACACTTCTAAGCCTGCATCTCAGATCTTCTGTTTATTGTTACTGGATCACTCTGTAAAGTCCACGCTGTGTTTCAGGTCTGGTCTGATGCCTTCAGATCAAGTCCAATAAAAGATGAAACCTAATTATCATGTGTTACATTTGGATGTGCAGATTAACTTCGAACTCAAGCGTTTCTCATTCGGTGTATTTTGGACATGAAGATGAAATCTTGGAAGAGAGCTTTGAAATCGATCACATTATTCGCTTGCAGCTTGCCAGTTTCTCTTTATTTTACGATCTTAATGCATTTTTATTATTCAGGCAGGTTCTGATTTATTCAAATAACACAATCGGGGTGGAAATGTGGGAGTCGAACACATCGACCATTGCCGGTAGAAACAGAGTGTTAAACCCCTCCAAAATATAATCTTAATATACATAACTATATCCCTTTAATTACACATAGTAACATGTATGGACATAATTTGTGCTTGTTATTGAGGCTAAATAATTCATTTTGAACCTTTAAAGGTTTGCAAGACCCCCCTTAAATGCCTCATTGTGGTTCGGTCCATGGTCTACCATCACCTGAACCAAAACACATTTTATTTGACTGTTTCAGTTAATAATTATAAAGTATGGTAGACATGTTTCAGTTATGGAGTACCTTGTTTTAAAACAAATAGAGTAAGTAAGAATATTGGCTTAAGTTTGGACATTTATTGACGTATTTCACCTGATTTTAAAAGAGGAAAGTCTGAAATGGTTTCCTGGTAAAAATTCTTTTGGATCTTACACCATACTCATTGTGTATAGTAAACATTCACCAATATATAGAGTTCCATGTAGAGGCCATTCCTGTTATTACTAAAACCTGTAGGCCCATATATACTGTAGATTTAATACAATAGCACTTTTGGTAGCACCTTGGGTGTGTCCCTTAGAAATGTTTTAGCTTACTTTTTGTGTTACAGTTCGAAACACTTTACCCTAAGGGTAAATTGACCCTTTCTAAAACACACTCGGCAGTGATTTACAGCTCTTAGACATGTACCTTAGTAATGATTTTATATATTTAAATCATTTAAAAAAATGTATGTGTTAGTAGGTGGCTAATTGAACTTTGTGCCTCGGCTGATGGGAGACGGGTGTGCTGCTGAGTGAACGATCATGTATGAGTGTGTTTAGATCAGGAAGGAAAGGCTTGACAGTGTAAAAATTGTTTCCTCACACTGCGCCAGGGAAAGGTCAGCTCTGAAAGCCAGGAGATTAGAACCTGGGCCTGGCGGAGGTGTCGGTGTCTGAAAATACAACTTGTTAGAGTTCGGACGTAGCCACACTGTTTGTTTCGTCCTTTTCCTTCTTTCTTTCTCTTTCTGTCTTTCTGCCCCTTTCTCTTGTTTGTACCTGTGCCCGTCAGCACCTACAATGTGCCAGTACTATGCCAGCTTCGCCTCATTTACAATGCCTGATTGTCATGATTGTGATGAGGCACATCTGTACCTGTGTACCTGTTCTTCCCGTTTGTCTCTGTATTTCCTCAATGGACCTGATCTGAAGGCTAGATTGTTCATCTGTGGATTCACCTTCCATGTCTCCAGGGGCAGATTTCGGAGTCGGGGCTATGTCTGAGGTTATTACATAACAAGACCAGGATTCCCACCATACAGTAAAGTGTGTTTTTGTTCTTCCAAGTGGGGTTCAATAATTGTATGGTTAATCCAAGCTAATACATTAAGGACATACTACATTGGGACAGCTGATTTACTGTACTAATTTACATTTACGGCATTTAGCAGACGTCCTTATCCAGAGCGACTTACAATCCAAGCAATTGAGGTTAAGGGCCTTGCTTAAGGACCCAACTGTGGCAGCTTGACAGAGGTGGGATTTGAACATTGGGCCATCAGGTCCATTCAGGTCAAGAGTTCAGTACATTCGGGTCAAGAGTCCAGTTTTTCTGCCCTTCAGCACATTCAAAAAAGGATAAGGGCTAGTCAAGAACACCTTCATTATCCAGATTTAAACCGAAACATTTTCAAAGCCAAAGGACTTTTGTTAATCTCCTTATAAATCATTTACTTCTATAATTATGATGTTGCTGATTTGTTATGACTGGCATCATTGCTAGGTTATGTGTGTATGTGATAATATTAAATTGCAAAGTCACGATTGATTGTATTTTTGCGTTCTTGTACTAAGCACAACAGCACACAGTTAAAGGTAGGTCTGCATTTCCTGAAGGAAGTACAAGAGTACGGCACCTGAAATGTGGCAGCAAGCAGAAAGAATGTGGGTTTGTGTCCCAAAACTTTGGCTTTACATTTTCCTGTGTGCGAGGGTTAGAGGCGAACAAGTGCTAAAATTCGGCGTGAGAAAATGTGTCTGTCAAAATGTGACCTTTTTTTGGGCCGGAATCTGAACATTTGGTGGTTGGACATTTTAAACATTGAAATGTGAATTTGCTTTGTTATATCTTGAATCTTGAATCTTGAAACTTTCCATTGTCAGTTAAAATTTCATTCATTTGAAGACATTCATATTTAGAAAATGACACATCGGACCAGTTCCAAAAATACATAGTACACCACACAGGGTGATTATGTACCCCACGGTGTTTGACCCACGTCTTTATGTTAAGCGGTTCGGCCTGTATTAATCTCAGAAATGTGTGGAGGAATAGGAAAAGGGGCACACATCCAGATGTGCTGCAGGGGTTGTATGCTGGTTTTCAGCCAGATGTCTTAGGTCATGCTCACTTGAGCAAGGGGCCTTCTCTCGAAATGATTCGGTTACAGTGGGTAATGCGAGTTTCTTTATCATTCATTCAGTTCTTAATGCCAGCAGAGCGTTTTCAAGAGTCACTCGACGAAACCTAAACATTTTGGAACGGTTTGTGTGTGTTTAACGTACGGCTTCGGACCTGATCTCATAGCTCTTCTGTTTACTCAGTGAGAAGTGAGGGAGGTTAATTTGACCTGGAGATGATATAACTGTTTCTCCGTCTCTGATGTATACAGCAACCGAAACATCCAGAGAGAAGCAGAACTGGTGGGTTTAAAGCTGATCAAATGTGTGCAGTGTACATTTCTGGTACATTTCAACTGAACAGTTTCATGTTTTCCTTTCTATAGCTGAAATTTACTTTTCATTAACGTGTTTCACTTAATCATCACTACAGGCTGTGTGGCTTTGTGTGCTGCATCGTGGATTTTACCCACAGGTGGCCAAAACCATAGTTGAGAGTTTTGGGTCGGTAGCGGTTCTTCAGACGATCACTACGTTTCTTAGTTTATTACTTTAGGTTTGTGTGTTTCTGTGGTAAATATGTATATCTATTTATACACTGACATTCTTGTTTTACAAGCACCTTTTGGAGTTGCACCCAAACTTCATTGTAATGTTAATTATAATGACAATAAAGGCGATTCGATTCGATTCTTATCGTCCACAGTCCCGGTTTCTCTGAATTTGGTTATGAGGGAGGTAACAGTGCTTTGTGAACATTGCTGATTTTTCTGGGTGTCTATTGTTTAAAGTCTGAATTCCTAAACTGCATCTTCAGTTACCTGTGATGATCACCAAAAGTGTACATTTCTGTATTTTGAGACAATTCTGATCGTCTTTGATATCCTACATGACCACCTTCAGTTTGGAAAAAAATATCCTTGATCCAATATGGTGGCTTTTAAGATCACCTGCTATGACATCATCCCATACCAAGCCAAGTAGTGGACTGGTGACTCGACCGGGGTAGGTTTACGCCTGGGACAGATACCAGAGCCCCCAAGATGGTCACGGGTTCAATCTGGACAGGGTGGAGCGACCTGGGTCCTTTCTGTGTGGAGTCTCCGTGTCTGTGTGGGTTTACTCTGGGTACTCCGGTTTCCTCCCACAGTCTAAAGACATGCGTGTTAGGTTTATTGGTGTCTCTAAAAGTGGCCCTTAGTGTGTCACTGTATGCATGACAGTATGTGTGTGTGTGTATGTATGTGTGTGTGTGTCCTACAATGGATTGGCGCCCCATCTAGGGTTGTTGCCCCATGCTCAGAGTTGCGCCTGTGACTCTGTCTGGATTAAATGGAAGATAATACAGTCGAATTCGGTTAATAGGACCAGCCGCTTATTCGGATCAAATCCTAAAGTACCGAAACAAATCCTATTATATACGTGTAATGTTAGTCGCTAATTTGAACCAAAATTCAACTTAATTGGACCAAAGAACGTGTACAGTATGTAATATCCGTAAAGAAACTCTTCGTCTCTGGCAT
>JAVSBV010026549.1:0-25336 GCA_033117975.1 Parotocinclus spilosoma | reverse complement strand
TAACATCGTAAGGACATTTGGTTCTCATAAGCACAGCGATAAAAGTGTACGCGCACACACACACACACACACACAAACACACAAACACACACACACGCACACGGCCGTAACTATACGCGATGCTGCAGGCGCAGGAAGTGGCGCGGGCGGTAGTACCGAGCGATAAGCGCGCGGAGGAGCTGCAGGAGCACAAAGAGTTGAAGCTCCGGTACTTTGATCAGGAGGTCTGCAGTTCTGGAGGTCTGCAGTTCTGGAGGTCTGCAGTTCTGAAGTTCTGCTGTTCATCACCTGTTGATAGACCTTCCATCCAACAAGATTGCGCACATGCACAGGCTTATATGCACAAGTTTGGACACTTTAGTGGTTTATATGGAACGAATGACCAAGCCTTTGCACACACACCAAATTCCCCAAATGTTTTTAAATGTGCAGTTGTGTACATTTAATGGCCCTAACAACAAACCATTGGTCAAGAATATTAAAGAATTAAGAAAACATATTCCTGGGACCCAAGCCACCATTTGCTTGTCACTGCCTACTGCCGCAGTAAACTGCTAGTAAAAAAGCTGAAAAAGCTGTAAACCTGGAAAATCACATATATACATAGTCTTACCGTACAGAAAGACAAAATCATGAAAAGATTTAAATGTGCCTTATAAATCTCTAACATATGTGTTCAAAATCTGGCCTGTTTTATTTTTTAAAAACAGTGGTAGATGGTAATCTGCCACAGGCCATGAGGCTCATGTTCTGGCCTGGTAAGAGTCCAGATGTGAAGAATATATAAAAGCAATTGGCCTTGACTGAAACAAGACTTATTTTGTAGTTTTGGATTTGCCCTGGAATGTATGCATTCAAATATTTTGCATGTTTTAACCCCACTTTCTCATAGTCAGAGTCATGGAGGCTCCCTCACCTATCTCCGCAGAACAAAGAACAAAAGCATTGGCATGCTTTGGACAGGACATTATTATGAGATGGATGATCCCCATATCCTGGTTTCCTCTCACACCAACTAATCACATCTGCATATGATGTGTGTCCTGGTTGGATGGTACCACTAGGGCTTAAACCCAGATCCCTGTGTTGGTTAATGTAAAAAGTATAATGTTTAAAGTATCCATCTATTGTCTTCCACTTAAACCACACTTGCCCACTCGGCAACTATGGGTGCAAGGGCTGGAACAACCCTATCCATCATATAGCACACGCACAAACACTAAGGGCCACTTTAGAGACACAAATTAACGCACGTCGTTGTACTGTGGGAGGAAACCAGAGAACCCGGCATAAACCAATGCAGGACATGTAGACTACACACAGATAGGACCCAGGCCGCTTCTTTCTGTGAGTCAGCGGTGCTACCCACTGAGCCACCGTGCAGTCCATGTTTAAAGTATGTATAATGGTGCTAGCCTAGCGGTTAAGGTACTGGACTCTGGACCACAGGGTCCAGGTCTCAAATCCCACCTCTGTCAAGTTGTCACAGTTGGGTCCTTGAGCAAGACCCTTAACCCTCAACAGCTTAAATTGTAAAATTGTATCAGTGTCGCTCTGGATAAGGACGTCTCCTAAATGCAGTAAATGTATAAAGTTAATGTTTAAATGTAGAATAAAAAAGTCTAACAACTGAATGTAGGGAAAAAATATTGGTTATATCTGTGAAACGTGTTGCATTAAGAAAATCTGGATGATATTTGTCATTTCTATTTAAAGTTTCTTGCTGGTGGTGGTGGTTTGTGGCCCTTTTTAAATCTCCATGTGATTTCAATAACCCTTACTGACTGTTTCAGTGACTTTCATTTTGTATTGTTCTGTGCTGTCTGTAAGAATGTACCGCAGTAATAAAACTGTTGTGTAATTATTTCCTAATGCATTATGACACATTTTTGACTCGGCCACTGCCGCTGTATAAACTATTCGGCAAAATAAATATTAAGTGATTTTGTAGCATAAACACAAAATACAACACTTTTTGCCAGACTGGTGCTAGGATGATTGAGCTGAGGGAGTAAACTTCAGTTTCTGAGAACTGAGAAACTTGAAGGGAATAAGTAGCTTTAACAGCCCACATAGTTCACCTGCATGCACGCACACGCTAACACACGTGCACACACTAGAGCTCGGTAAGCACAGCTGTCATAGATCAAGCCAGATCACAGTTCATCACCTCCAAAGACAGAAGACGTTTGTTATTAACGGTTGATTTGGACCACACGCTCACTTTTCCTCTCTTTCTGGAAACTCTTGGGTTTAGTAAGTAATTAATGAGACCATTTGTTCTTTTTTGCCTATTCTCCATGAGTGATGTCTGTTCTTGACTGGTTTTCAGCTTATTTCACAACATTTCCACTGTTAATCTGAGTGTCGGTGGTGAGTGCGTGTAAATGAGGTGAGCAAGATTAGAAAGGTTGTTAAACTGACAGATGTGAGTTAATCTGAGGCCAAGTTATGGCTGTGTACCATTTTGCAATTAACAAAGATTGATGATGGCATTGTTTAACACGCGTCAGATGAATGTGGGCCAGTGGTTCACTAAAAAGGGCCTCAGACAGGGAGCACTGGGTTGTAATTCTTCCATGGTTTATTGTCAGTTAATTCGTAACTTTAAATCTCTGAATTTACTCTAGTAAATTAACTTCTGTCTTTTCTTAACATTATGATTCAAATGTCTCTGCAGCACTTTGTTAAGCGATTTATTAGCTATGCTCTAAAGCAAAAGCATTTTTAAAAATTGTTGTCACAGGGTTTTTTCGTAGAAGTGTCAGAAATGTAAACTAGGGGGAAACAACCACAGACAATACCAAAAAAACAATACATGTAGATATAAAGAGAGCTGTGTTTTAAGCAGAAAAATGGATTTTAAAATATTGTAGTACAATATCAGTAAATAAACTATGCCTATGTTCTCGTGCTCTGTAAGACACTAATCAAATATGAACTCAAATTAAAATGTACATGAAACAAACATAATTTTAAATATGCAATCAAACGTCATATCTGTCAGTAACTAAAAGTTTAAAATGTGATTATATCAAAAAAATATTGACTTTGTCATCAAATTCTAGAACAATTTCTTCAATATAAGGATGACAAAACTGAACCATTTTCGTGCAACAATATAATATGTGTAAATGTTCATATGTGGCATGAAACATGAAACATGCTTTGCACAAAAGCGGATCTTACCCTGCAAAGAAAGATAAAAACAACAACATTTCCACAACAGACAGCTCAGGTGTTTACTAAAGATTTATTTATAGAGCAATCGAACACAAAAGCAGGCTGCTGGTGAGATGGCTGATGTTTTTTGCCCTCACTGCAACATTCAGTAAATGTCAGCAACCTGATTTGAATCGACAGTGTTATCCTAGGGCCAAATACTTTCAGCCTAAATCGGGTCTACCAGTAAAAAAGACGTCATAATAATGCTATTCATCAATAATCTGTGAATTAGGGTGTAGACAGGGACCAAGAAAGAATTTCATCTCAAGCTGTTTTGGCAGAAGAAAATGGAGAAAAAATCCCACTTCATATCGGCTAATGCATTTCAAAATTCATATCAGTAACCATTACAGCGTATCTGGCAATAAAGTAAAATAAAATGCTTTGAAACAGCAGGGTCTTAGTGGCATGAATCCCAGTCTGTCTCAGCTTAAAATGCCCGTGATAGTTCAGGAAAGCCATGGGAGCTGTTAAAATATGAGCAAAATGCATTTATGGAAAACGACCAAACAACGAAACAAGAGAAATGGTTAAAAAGCCACTGGTCAGGCCTTTATGATGACGCACATATTTGAAAAGTTTCCAATGTAAGATGCTATTTTTAAAAACTAAATCTTTCCATTGACTATTCGATAAGTACATTCTTGCCACATATTTAAACCATCAGGGTGAGTGAAGATTTACATGATGCTAGTAGATTGAAGTATAACCAAGTGAAAGTGTGAACTCTCTTTAAAAACAGACATAAGTTTTGGATAGCTTGCTATTTAACCTACAAATGGTAATAGTGATAATTGTGCTGTTTTAATATCCTGGTACTTGATTTTACCATGTCAATTCTGCAATAAAGCCTTTGTATGATTCAACCACATGTACACAACTTGCACAAGCGTAAAACCAATTACAAAACAAACAACAGTTATGAAGCTATGGAACTGTATGCTTGTTACTTTTAAGAAGGCATGGCTACCTGAAGTAAAGCCTTAAACTCAGTTGTTGCAGTGAAAATGATTCCTTCCCTTAACCATAACTGATGCTACTTGAAGAAGTTATACTGCTCTCTATATAAAACACAAATTTCAAATGTGTGTAAATTCTACTGTACATTGGAGAAAACATTATCAACTAAGCAATCGTCCAAATGTCATGGCATTTTAAGATCATGACAACGAAAAAGTAATGGGCTTTTTTTTTTAATGTATGCCATTGTTGCATTGACAATTTCAGTAGCAAAGTTACTTGTATACAGAACTGGATTAAAATCCTTTTTTTAAATTGAGATTATGAAAATCACCTGTGCGCTGTTCATGTCTCTGGTTTTCCGCGCTTTTTTCCCCCATGAGTGTTGCTCTTGGAGTGTGAGCATTTTTTTAGACACATCTTTACATCATTTATTTAAAACAGGTACTAACCTTTATAACTGGAAAGAAAGTAACAGACTTTTGTAATGAGTGACAGAGCTTATGCTGGATTTTAAGAAATAGACTTCAGACATGTGGCTCTAGACATCAAATAGCTAAACATCTAGTAAGCTTGTCTTTTTGATGTTTAAACAGCTATGTCCATTGTGTTTGAGAAATGACTACACACTCTGTGAACTCAAAACGCTGAGAGATTGCCTCCATTAGCTCTTTCTTGTGCAACCGGAAGGCCAAGACAGTACCAAACATTTCAGCCTTCACCGCTGCAAGTTTTTCCAACATGCACATTTGCAAATGCTCCGGCGAAGTTCTCCAGATCATTGCTTGTTTGCAATTCTGGTTGCTACTCAGAAGAGCACACTTGCACACCCACATTCTAAAAACCTGCAAGCTGAAACTTGGATACATGATACATGAACACTTTTGCATTAGTGTATGTAACCCAGCACTGAAGAACTCAAATAAAACAGCAAATCAGAAAACACAGTGACATTGATAGGCACTTTTTCCTTTGATGACCAAGATACATATTTATCCCATACTTTTAAATGGACCAAAAATGTGATTGAAACAATCTACCATCCTGATAGGGTTAATGATGCACGGCTGCTGGGTTTCTGGTTATTAATGAATTTTATTGAACATCATCAGTGCCTCATTGGGTACATTTTCGACAGACACAAAAGTATATTAACACACTAGTCTTGGACCAATTTAGAGTGACCATTTGACCTAACGTGGGAGGAAACCGGAGCACAGAGAGTAAACCCACATGGACACACAAGGCCCCGACTGACAGAAGCTGGGGGTCAAGCTGGGGATCTCAGAGCTATGAGGTGATGACGGCACCAAATAACCCATTGTGCCACCCCTGTAGGTTACTTACTGGTGCTGGCATTTTGATTTGTGGAAAATATGAATGGAGTCTCATTCACCTGAATATGAGTATAGATGAACCTTGCACATTTTCTGATGAGTTTATATTTTTAAAATGCGGTTACACAACACGAATGCAAGCATGCAAAACCTAAAAACGCTTATGGAAGAAGACAAGGCTGTACCAAGTTTGCCCCACCACCCCATTAATTTGTTGTTAGTGCTAATAAATCATCATCCCAATTTATTTACACAGCAAACCAAACGCAGGGAGCTCATTTAAAAGCAACAAATTTTGCATAACCTCTGTGAACACGGTATTGACAAAATAATACCCTCCCCCGATCTTCAATGTATGTTGATGTTTATTTAGATATTTCCTGCTCTGTAAATTGTAGCCATCTGACTGTAGCTTCATCTGTGTTGCTAGGTCTGAAATACACTGTCTGGCCAAAAGAAAATCAGTTTGGATTGAACTAAGCAAATTTTTAAGAGCATTTGATTTTAATAATTACGCAGTGATTAACACATTTCAGCTGGCAACATTTACTTTCACCTTAATTGATGAGTAGCATCTAATTTCTTAAACAACCATGTCACAGAATGTTTCCCGTGGCTCTGGAAAATACTTTACTTTCTTTCACAAGGCTCAAATAATTGGCCTGCAATACATTTAGCAAAGAAAAACAGAAGGAGATTGCTGGAATTGGATTATGAACTGTCAAACGCATTATTAAAAGCTGGAAGAATAGTATTGAACCATCAAATTCGCAGAAGAAATGTGGTAGAAAAAAAACGAGTGACTGTGCATTCATAAGAACACTGCTTGTTAGTGAGGGGAAGTCTTTGAATTGCTAAAGATCATAAAGGCTGGATATACTGTTATAATCCAGAGTTGCCCAGCTTAAGGCTCGGCACAATTAGGTGGCAATAAAAAATATTATGAATGTGTGAATGTGTTGTCTAGGCAGTGTACTTTACACTTATTTCAGAGACATTTTCTGGGCTATGTATTATGCCCTGGAATGCATTTTAACGGAAAATATGAATGGATTTGATCCATTCTATCGTAATACCTACTAAAATTCTTCTCCCCGTTTTATCTTCTGTCGTGTTTTTTAATTAAATGCATTACATTTGTGTGTCCCAGTAGTATTTCCGGGAGGCAACCGAGCCTCCCTAAATGACTAGTAAGTTACCTCACACACAGCAACAATGCATATTTAGGTAGAAAGCAATTCTGGTGGAATTTGCACTAATTGAGGCAAGGATCAATTATTTTAGATGTAAACATTAATGGATGTGGTAAATGTGTATTTTGACATGCCTCCTGTGCGAGATATGTGAACGGTTGGGTGAATTATTGGGTTAAAATTATGCTGGGCCTGTTCAAACGTTGTGGGATGCTTAAGGTTGTGGAAAAACACGCTTGGGACAACGGTATATCACTGTTGTATTAGAGAACAAGCAGTATGTCATTGTATATCACAGCTAAGAGACATTATGTTAGATTAGACCTGAACAAAAATTAAATACACCAATATTTGAGATACATTTTAAAGTTAATTGTATGTTATTGAGAATGCACCGCCTAATTGTCTTCTACATTGATCTCAGAAATTAGGTAATATTTAATTTTGGGATATTTCATTTTGAAGTATCCCCTCATTTTTGTGAGCAGTATATTTAATACAAATGAGCAATGTCAATGCACAAAAAGGAAGACATACTAGAACACAAAACAATGAATAATAATGTTAACACAATAATTAAGTCAAAATGAAAGCAAAAGTGATTTGAATCCAAAAAACAAACACGTTTCAATCAACACTCATAAAATGGACGATCACCAGGAGGAAATGATGACACTGGATGCTGGATCATTTTGGTGGGTGGTGGTAACCCTTATTGATTATGTTTATAGTGCCCCAAAAGACAGTGTTAGTAAGAACCTCTTCTGAAAAGGCTCCAATATGCTTTTGTTTTAGCTTAACAGTGATAAAGAACTAGAAGCTATAAGTTCATCATGGTTGAATGTGTTCATTTATATTATAATTTGTATTATAAGTGGTATATTTAAAGCCCATCAAAATTCACTAAACCATTTTTGTTGAACTAGTAATCATTCAAATGCTGAATATTTTTTATGTCCAAATATGATTTCTATCAGTGCTTTTTACAGTGGTGGGACTCCAGCTCTCTCTGTTTGCCCTTGAATGGTGCACATTAAAACCTGGATGAAAGGCAAGCCATTCTCCAAGTGTTTTTAGACTAGTTGCTATTGGTTAAATCTTATGTGTTAAATCAGACCTTGGGTTTCTGAAGAAGGGGGTGTGATTTCATATAAAATCTACTGACATTATAACCCAAATTAATTCAATTAGCAAACTGTCAAAAATAATTTGGTTCTACCTGCCTGGAACTGATTTGGTTAATCATTTTTTATATAAAACATGCCTTCTATTAGGATGTTGTGTTAAAAAAAAATAACCAATTATGCCTAAATTGCACATATTTAGAAATATGGATGTGTTGTTCTTAAGTACAAAAAAGGTATAGCATAGATCCATTAATCATGGGACTGTGGTAGCCTAGCGGTTAAGGTACAAGATTCTGGACCTGATGGTCCATGGTTCTAATCCCACCTCTGACAAGCTGCCACAGTTGGGTCCTTAAGTAAGGCCCTTAACCCACAATTGCTTGAATTGCAAGATTGTATGAATTGTTAGTCGCTCTGGATAAGGGCATCTGCTAAATGCCGTAAATGTAAATGTAAATAAAGATCTGACTACTGAATGTATGTTAAATCAGATTAAAAATCAGAAGTAAATTGTCTGTTCTCTCTTCTCAAATTAAAGGCCTTTTAACATAATTTAACTGTACAAGTGGGCTAGTGATTACATAAGTGTGTCTAAATTGGCACTGTGGGGCCCTGAGCACATAATGCTCATAATGCTCAATAGACATGCATTTCTACCACAAATTTGTGGACCCATAAGATCAAGTGGTTTGCATTTAGTTAAAACACTGCCATTCACCACACCTTAGTCACGTGGCTGTTACCCGTATGGTCCCTTTGCTGTGGTTTGGTTTGGCTTCAACCATGACATCTTTGTGCCTCAGGTTCTGTCCTCTTTAGGACTGTGGGCAGGCGTCTGTGTATATAACTGTATCCAGGAAGCTGTGGTGTAGCACTCATTCAATATTGGGAACATGTGACTGGGGGACACCTGCTACCTGCAGTAGACATTGCAAAGTCAACAATCATTGACAGTGAAGTGTCATGTCTTCAACCCGAGCAAGATCTAATAAACAAGATTTGATCATTTATCACTTGTTTATCGGATCATACAAGAAAGGGAAAGTTATTTCTTTGCATGGCTTGTAGTTTTTGACCTACTAACCTCCCACAAAGTGGAAAATATAAAAAACTAAACTGAGACAGTGGCTCCAGAAAAGAAACTGATAATCGACTTGGAATGGAAACTTTTTGAAAAGGTAACCACATTTAAATAATATACCCTAATATATGCCTTTCTTTTTTACAAACTTCCTAATGTCCTCAGAGTACTTTTATTAATTCATTTATTAACTGAGAAAAATGGTCTAATGTTACAAATCTTTACTTCGCAAAGTATGTGAACCCTTTTTATTAGTATCATGTGTGACATTTCACAGATAGAACAAGATTCTTATGCTGAAATGCAGTGCTTTTATTACAGACGTAATGCTTTTTATTTAAATGAAAAATTCTGTTTAGATGTCAAAATGTTGGCATGCTATGTGACAGGCAGTGTTCTTTTTGAAGGACAGTTGTTTTCTCCTTGCAACAGTCGTCAATCAATACATTAAGTTTAATATTTCATTTGATCCTTTGATTAACTGGTTTCTTTATCTACTTTTTTGACATAAGCAAATCTGATAATGCGTTAGATTATATATTCATGTACAATATAGAAAATGTTAAGTTTTTACAACTGAAATAAATCACCATTAGCACTACAACATTTTATTAACAGACACAGTTGTCTAATTTGCTAATGTATTACTTCATATTGGGGCCAGTTTGTGCAAGTGTTTAGACTCTTGGTAACCAAAGATTTGCAAGAAAAGCTCCACTTTTTGTAAGTAGTTGTTAAGATTCTTGTCTGGTTCATCTCAGTCTTCGTGGTTCTGACTCTTTGTTAGTCTCCATTTTTAAGGATTTTACTCTTTTTTTCAATTTTGACTTATTAAAAGATTATCCACTAAACAGGACTTTTTCATATACTGTTTTCTTAGATTTTACACCCCAGTGTAGTAATATTTGTTACATTTTATTTGGGCATCCCCTCAAACGACTGATTTATTCTATTTATTCTATTCTATTTCTAAATATTGTAGATATTTATACAAGAAGTTGGACTTTATAGGCATATTAAAGATTCTGTCTGTTTTATTGTTATCTTTTTGGCAAAGCATGAGTTGCCAGGGCTTAGGATAAGTTACAAAAATGTAAGCACCTGTGAATAAGCGCTAACGCTCGGATTAGAGGGGGAGGGAAAGGATGTGTGTGTGAGCTTCCTGTTTTGGTGAAGCAGATCTCAGATCAGTTCAAAGAGCAGCTTCCAGAAACTTCTTTCCGAGTTCAGCACAATTAACACTGCACAGCAGCACATCAACTGCCAGTTGTCACCACACTAAGATCTCTGAATAATATTGTAAACGCAGTAAATCTAATGCACCACCTCCAGACACCCAACACGGACTACAAACCACGGCATTTTCAATGCTGTACTTTGTCCAGCAATGAAATAGTGTCATATGTATTCCTGAAGTGTTTCCTTTTCATTAATAAGCTTTTATGGTATGTGACAAGGATTGAAAAGAGAGCAAGCAAGGCAGCACTTTAATTTTTGTTTGCACGTGTGGTGCGGGTATGACTCATGGAGACAAAGAAAGTTTAATATTTTCACATACTTGTGTAGGTAACAAGGAAACTGTTAAGAGTTATCAGAGACAGAATCAAACTCTTGTGTTCACTCATTTTCCACACCTGCTTCCATGAAAGTGGTCATGCAGGGCTTAACCGGCAGCACGGGGCACATGGCAGCAATTTCTTGCACAAACCAACCATAAATAGGCCACATGTATAGTCTGTTGTGAGGCATATGCACACATAATCACTTTAGAGATGCCAAACGGCCTAGTTAATGTCTTTGGAATGTAGGAAACATGGGGTGAACATGACGTCCTAACAGGTATTAAAAACTAAAAACTGGTCTCTAGTTGTGAGACGGCAGTGCTAACCTATGTGTTGCTGTGCCACACTGTACTTTAAAAAAAAAAATTTTTTTAATAGTTTTATGGGCATTTTAAATTAGATTTTTCAAGTTGGTACTACGCCTGACTGTTTACTGTGCAAAAACAATATAGAAAAATAATTTTTACATTGCATTTCAAGACAAAATTTAACTTAAATTAAATAAAACCTTTCAAAGTGTTCCAACACTTGCTTTTAGAATTTTTGGAGACTGACTTAATGTCCTTGGTCCTTCAATTTCTATCAATTTTGTAATCTGACCTAATTGAATAGCCTTGTTCTAGATTGATTACAGTCAGTCAGCACTGATGAATTCATTGTAATTTTTTTTTAGATACCATAGATAGTGCTGGAAACCCATGGATCAAATCGTTGCTCCACCAATCATGTAAACAAGTGGATTTTTACAATAATAATTTGGATTATATACTTCAAGCAAATATTATAGCAATGCAGATAATTATTGCTTTTGTCTGCAATATTTTGAGTAGGGGTTAAACAGGAAAGTTGGCTAATATGTTTGCCATATTGAAGCTTGAGATAGGTGGAGTTAAGGCAGTTCGGAAAATGTACTCATTGAAAAAGAAAAATCTAAAATTCACCACTTCCAAAGCAACTGACCACTAAGGGTGTAGCAATATTTCACTGATAGAATAGTGTAACAGAATCCAGCAGTGCTACAGCTTAATTGAAAAAAGTTACAAATCAGGTGTTTTTCTGATTCAGAAGTTTAAACTGAGAAACTGAGTTTAAACTCTCTTCAGTCAGTGTTTACTGACTGTTTTGTGTTTATAGTACTACATAATGTATGTTTTATGTAGTACTATAAACACAAAACAGTGGATAAGGTCACATCTTTAACCTGTTTGTTTAGAGGTCTTTAAATGCCATTACCACATTTCTATTAAATGTCACTTCGTTCTGCAACAAATACCACCAACATATCACACTATACACGTCTGGTTCTTGGCTCATATACAATATCCCCTTTTAAAATTAGATATTAGAAGTAAAATGTTCTCGATTAAATAACAATGTGGACCATGCATTTAGAAAACAAATGAAAACCAGAAAGCATCTAATTTCTTTTTACAAACTTGTCATTATGTCCTTAGAGTAAATTAATTCATTAAGGTGTTTTTGATCAGGGACAGGCACTAAATAGGTGTTAAAAATGAACTAACTTTATCACTAAGTTTTTATCACAAAGCTTTTTGCAAGATTGACTATTACCAGGCAAAATGCAAACAAAATCGAACCACACTTTTTAAATGGCATCATAGCAATAGAATGGCAGTATAGCCCAGGCATGGACTTGAATGGTGGGTTATGAAGCCGTGCAGCAGTCCTTGGAAAGTTTTTTATTTTTCTGTATATATGAATAAATATTTTCACACAAGTATTAAATGTAGTAGTATTAAAAGACTAATATTTATTAATTATGGTAAATTATCTTTACTTTACAAAGTATGTGACCCCTTTGTATCAGTATCATGTGTGACATTTCACAGATGGAACAAGCTTTTTATGCTGGAATGCAGTGTTTTTCTTTCAGACATAACACTTTTCATTTAAATGAAAAATTCTATTTACATGATTACAAGTGGAGCTTTACATTACTAGTACGTAAACCATTAAGCCTTTGTAAATTATGTAAACTTTGCAGAAGTAACAGTTTATGTATAATTTACCAAAAGAACATTCATAGTCTGCATATAAAATAATTGACATTGTTTGATGCATTCGTTTGATTTGTATGATAAATTGAGTATATTGTGGAGGAATTTGTCCAGGCAGATTTAGCTTTTTGTGGATTTTGCTTTCCTAGATTCTCGATCACTACAGCTCCACAAGATAACATGGACTAACATAAAAAAGTTCTAATAAATAACTCATGTAGTAACCAGAATTACACTGCCATGATTTATTTCTCATAGTAACATTACATATTTATCATTGCACTCAATGTTTGTTTTTTTTTTAGACTAAAAGCATCCGTCTGAACTCCTTCCATCATGATCGACCCTGCGGCTGACCTGCCCTTCTTCTATGGCAGCATCAGCCGCTCAGAGGCAGAACAGCACCTGAAGCTGGCAGGCATGGGAGATGGCCTCTTCTTGCTGCGCCAGTGCCTGCGCAGCCTGGGAGGCTATGTGCTCTCGCTCGTATGGAGCCTAGAGTTCTACCACTACCCTGTGGAGAAACAACTCAACGGGACTTATTGCATCTCTGGCGGTAAGCCACACTGCGGCCCAGCTGAGCTCTGTGAATTCTACAGTAAGGATGCAGATGGCCTGGTGTGTACGCTTAGAAAGCCATGCCTCCGCAGCGCTGAAACTCCAATCAAACCTGGCGTATTTGACAGCCTGAGGGACAACATGTTGTGCGAGTATGTCCGGCAGACCTGGAACCTGGAGGTAAGTAATTAGGGTTAGGTAAGTGGGCAAGACACTGGAACTACTACCCAAAATAAAAAGCCATAAATATTACGTAAATACTAGCCAAATAAAAAGCCATTTCTGGATCCACAGTAATTCTCCTGATCAGAGCTTTTTTTCAACAGTGAGATAACTTAAGCATTCCCTTTGAAAAATATTTGAGAAAATATGTTGAAACAGTGAATACTACTATACAATAGATGTGCATATTGTGCATATTTTCATTGGTCAATTTTGACCTCAAATTTTCTGCAAGTTTGCATTAATATCCTGACATGGTTAGACAAATGTGGTTCTTTTTTGTTAAAACTATAAAACAGTAGCTTGAGTGTCACAGTAAATCTGGTACTACAGCATCTGCATCCCAAGTTGACCAAATATTTTACAAACGTTTGTTCAGGGAAGAGAGCTTTGTGTTCACCAATTAGATTTAAAAAAATAATGTTGAACCCTGTTTATTTAATGAAAATTTGCAGTTGTGTACAAGTTATAGTGTTCATTCCATTTGAGCAAAAGACTGTGTGTGTCGAAGAGGGGTGGGGGGCTTAATAATATTCTCATTTACAAAAGATGGCAGAAAAAGTTTTTGGAACCACTGTTATAACCTACGTCAATGAAATATATACTCACTGTTGATATAGTTTGTGTTATCTTGTAAGTTTGATGTAACACACTGCCCAGGTTTTCTCAGTTACAAACTGTACAAACTCCTTCACTAATACTTTAAACTCCAAGGCTGAGAAGATTTGTGTGTAGCTGCACTTTGCTATGACACACATTTACACAACCAAATGTTAATCTGTGTATTTTTCATTATTTTTAGGGTGAAGCCATGGAGCAGGCTATTATTAGCCAGGCTCCTCAACTAGAAAAGCTGATAGCAACCACAGCCCACGAAAAGATGCCCTGGTTTCATGGGAAGGTTCCACGTCAGGAGGGTGAGCGGCGCCTCTACTCAGGCTCACAGCCAGACGGCAAGTTCTTGTAAGTCAAGCTTAATTGTAGAAATTATGCATTATTGCAGAGGTAATGTACAAGGTTTTTTTTTTACGTATTTGTACTTTGCTTGATTATTCAATTATTTCTGTAATGTAATATTTTTTTTATTTAAATTACTCTGACTTTTACCTTACTACATCGTCAAAACAGGTTTGTTTTTTTAGCTTTATGAATCTATTTAGTTATCTATTTATTTATATTTTTTTGTTTATACGATTCTAGCAGAAATTGACGGTTTAATAGGGGAAGAGAGTAGGATGGGGAGGTGGAGAATAAGCAAACCTGTTATTTTCTTCAAGTGACGACTCAGAAACAAGAAGGCAATCACATGAAAAAATGGATCCCAAGAAAAGAGACAGCTTGAAGTTCTTAATTCGGGTGCTGCATCAGAAATAAAAAATATAAGAAGAAGAATACTTTCTTCTGTCCCCAAAAGAAACAAGAGTTCATTGTATTTAAGAAATCGTTACCTAGTCTGAGAAAGCCCAGGTCCATTATGGTCCATCATGTCTAGTTATTGTTTGAAGTTGAGCTGTTTAGCAGCACAAATTGCAAGATAATTTTAATTTTGTTTTGCTGTGTTTTAGGTAAAAAATTACAATGTAATTTAAAGTCAGTGTCATGGATGTGTACCTCCTACAGAGTTCTGTAAAAGTCAAAGTCAAATTTAACTTTTATTTACTTTACAAGTCTTACTTCTACTCATATACTTCTACTCATATCCTTCTACTTCTTCTAAAATATAGAAACCATACTTAAGTAAAGAACATACAAACCTTTGCCACCTCTGCATTTTTGTATATCAACTGTTGAAAATCTTGTCTGTGGATAAAGAGTTCAGATAAACTAACAAGATTTTAGTAGCACTTTAGGTCATAGTGTTCTGTACATTTTTGCACATAAAAAGTGTAAAGCATTTAAAAACCAGCTTAGTGTAATTCAACATCAAACACAATATATACTGTCTAATAACTGAATTCAATTTTAAAATACAATACATGTCCTTTAAAAAGGTATTTCTCTTTTTATAAGTTGATGCTCATTTTCGTTGTAGAACAACATGCTGTGCAATTTGAATTTTTACGAAAGCTACTGTGACTTCATAAAGAATCCCGTCACCTTTGGCCTCATGGCAGTATGTCAGTACCTTCCCTGTTTTTTATATTTTATAGATGTACTGACATAGTTTCTCAAATTACACAGAGCAAAAAAAGAACATTAAGATGTGTTGTTTTATGTGGATCACTGCATAAAAAACTGTTGTTTACCATGATGGAATAAGTAGACATGCATAATATAGTATAGATGGAACTGATAAAAGTTTAACAAATGTGCTCATAAATCATCTCATTAACAACATGTAGGTTTAACTAGCATAAACAGCCTTATTTAGTAAGTATATGTGAGAGAGAAAACCACATGTAAGCAACATAAACCCACAGACAGAAACACACACTTTAATCCAGACCGGGGTTTGAGGCACAAATAGTTGAGACAGTGGAAAGAAAACTGGGTAA
This sequence comes from Parotocinclus spilosoma, assembly GCA_033117975.1. NCBI lineage: Eukaryota > Metazoa > Chordata > Actinopteri > Siluriformes > Loricariidae > Parotocinclus > Parotocinclus spilosoma. Next base: position 9,558 of record JAVSBV010026549.1, on the reverse strand, counting down.
CACACAACGCACAAGCTTTTAAGCAATGTGCTCATTGTAAATGTTCTAACATTAGAACAAGTAAGTAAACTTTGAAATATTTGGAATGTTTTATTTAATTAGAAACAGTCCAGATCTAAGCAGACCCTGGCATCTCATGAAATTTATACTATAATCAATACCAGCTTGGGTTTGACGTCTTTATCTTTATCTTTTTACTGGTTTATTCTTAAAAAGCAAATAACTTATTTATATTCCCATATCTAAAAGCAGCAAGTTACAGGTATTTGATTAAACACTGGTTTAATCCTTTCCTTACTTTTTGTTTTTAGATTTGTACATAATGTAAGTCATTTTGACCATGTAAAAGTTAAAATTATAGACACTTAGAAGAAATAAATTGTGATCCATAATAAACTGTGGAAAGCAATAGCTTACTCTAAGCGGCATTACAGATGCCCTGTTGAAAGTGTTGGCACCCGCTCTAAAAATTCTAGGTTATTTCTGTAAGCCAACGGCAGGCCAGAATTGTTCAAAACAGTTCTGGATTTGTCTATACAACCTAACAAACTAGGTTTCCATTATTCTGTTATTCTCCTTGATTAGTTGCTCACATTATTGACCCAGATTTTTGTTTAACATATGTCCTGTTTTAGATTAAATTTTACAAGTTACATTTATGTAATAATTTGATTATTATGAGCATTATTTCTGTAGTTTGTAATAACGGTAGCTTATTTTGAAGAAAAATAAATGAAATATATTTCACAAAGTTTAGGTTAGTGTTAGTTTGTACTAAGGCCCAGGTTTCACCTCACACCTGTGAAACACAGCAGCTATATTTGAGGGAAGGTATGTCTGTGTTCTCAGGATGTTTTCCTTTCTTTAGGGTAAGAGAACGAGAAGAGTCTGGCACCTTCGCGCTGTCATTGATGTATGGTAAAACTGCATACCATTATCAGATCCTGATTGATAAATCAGGCAAATACTCAATGCCAGAAGGAACCAAGTTTGACACAGTATGGCAGGTACTTTATTTATACTTTATTTTGAGAAAACCATATGGACAGATTATAATTATAATGATGCTGTTCTATAATGTTTGATAAAACTATTATCACTAAATGTGCATTGTTTTTCCTTGTAGCTGGTTGAATATTTAAAGATGAAACCTGATGGCCTGGTTACATTACTGCGAGAGGCTTGCGTGAATCAAAACAATGCCCGTGAGAAATCTTTATACATATTAGGAACAGAATGAATGTAACCTTACCTTTATGATCCCTTAAATAGTAACAGCACTACAGTTATTTAGCAGGTTAGCTTATCCAAAGAGGCTTACAGCTGATAATATCTTACAACCCAAGCCATTGTGGGTTAAGGGCTTCACTCAAGGATCTGACAGTAACAGCTTGGCTTTGATGGGATTTGAACCTTGGACCTTCTGGTCCATAGTCTAGTACCTTAACAACTAGACTTCCACAGTCCACAGAAAGTGCTTTAAATTTACATTGAATATACATGCCTATGACTAAAATACACAGCATCAACATAACAATTGGCAAAAAAGTACAGTGCTAATGGAAAATCCTACCCTGTCAAATTCTTTACTTTTTTCAAATTACATTGTTTTGTGCATTATAACCCTAAATTCTCAAAGATGATGTTAAGTGAGCTTGGTGTGCGATCTGCCAGGCTAATACTACACACCAAGCTCACTGTCATCCACTTAACATCATCTGTAGGGCTTTTGATGACTTCAAAATAAACATGGCAGTTCCTTGAGAATTATACTACTAATAGTTGGTGGTAATACAAATAATTCACTATGCTACCAAGAGACCATTGACAACAATTTCACACAAATATGGTCAATACTTAGCAAGTATTGCATATTTAACAAGTCTCAAATATGTATAAATGGTATCATATAAATTCTACTGCAAAAGTCTACTGCATTGAAATGGCAATTCCCATATCATTCCCATATCTGAAGCTTAACAGGCTCTGGATATTAACAAAAAAAGCAGTAATTAAAAGGTCTAAAACTGTAAAAACTGTGAATGTGTTGAGCTCCTTCTAATAGATTAATATCCACTGGGGAATATTGTGATTCCAAAGTCAAACGTCTTTTTCTAGTCCATTCGGTTGTTGGTGAGTTTTGAATTACTGGATTTTTGTTATCATATAACACCTGTTTATCTTCAGATATCGTCCATGAGTTCCTTTCATTAACACTAGAGATGGATGACACTTTGGTTATTTCTTATCTTCATCAACCCTGCATATTATGCTGTTTGTGTGAGCCTTATCACCCACTACTGCAGTTGCGGCCAAAACTTTTGAGAGTTGGCTGCATCAATTTTTTGTGGTGGCGATTAATTGCAAAGTCATTCCCTGCCACGAAAAATGCCTTATAACAAAATGACTGCATTCCAGCACTACCAAATTGCCTGCTCGCATCATTCCAGTGATGATCTTGTTCAAGACAGCTGATATCACTCTGTCATGCTTATTAGAAGGGCATGCTTATTGCTTTAAAAGAGTAGTGATGTTTTTAAGTTTATTCTGTTAACCACGGTTACCTCCTGTCATCATGGCACTGCATCAAAAGGGTTTCACAGGCAAGGACATTGCTGCTTGTAAGAGATCACATCGATGAACCATTTGTCGGATCATCAAAAACTTCAAGGAGTGTGGTTCAATTGCAGTGAAGGCTTTAAGGTGAGGCAAGAGGATGCAGCTACGAGATCGGGTCACTACCAGTGCAGAGCTTGCTCAGGAATAGTCTTTTGGAGAATGGCTTGGTGTCAATAAGCACAGCAAAGAAGTCAATTCTCTCCAAGAAAAACACCAAGGACAAACTGACATTCTGCAGGAAGTATAGGCGTTGGACTACAGAGGACTGGGGTAAAGTTATTTCTCTGATAAAGCCACCTTCAGACTGTTTGGGTATCCGGAAAAATATTTGTCTGGAAAAGTCCTGTGTCAGGCCAACAGTTTAACACCTTGAGACCATTCATGACTGGGGTTGCTTCTCATCCAGGCGACTGTATTCGCTTAAAATGATGCCCAAGAACCCTGCCATGAATAAGGAATGGTATCAAAACATCCTCCAATGACCCAGGAGCAATTTGATGATGCTTTGTCCAGCAAGATGAATAAAACTTTTTAGGTCTATGGCCATGAAACCCACCAGATCTCAACCTCATTGACAACCTGTGGTCACTCCTCAATAATAAGGTGGACAAAAAACCCCAAAGAAACTGTGAACAACTCCAAGCACTGATTAGACAAGAATGAATTGCCATTATTCAAGATTTTGCCTAGAAGCTGATCCAGCATGCTGAGGCAAATTGCAGAATTATTTAAGAAGAAGGCTTAACACTCTGAATATGCATCATACTCATACAATAATTCATTTACATTCAAGTCTTTGCTTACACTGGATGTATTTGTCAATACAAAGTTAACCGTATTGAGCTTATTATTGTACTTCATTGTACCATATAAACATCCAACAAAAGGTTCTAGAAAACTGAGGCAGCAAACTTTGTGAAAACCAATATTTGTGCCATTCTTAATACTTTGGGCCATGATTGTACATATATGTCGTCTGTCGGTTTTACTGTGTTGTGTTTATAACCAGCACCATTTAATTATTTAAATGTTTCTTTAATTATTTGTTTGGATGTGGTCATGGACAAGACCAGTCTCAGAATTTGTGTTCCTTTTTTTATAAGTCATGGCACCCCTATGACTATCCTTCAGTCTAATCGCTTTCATTGGAACACATAACTTTTTCAGTTTGTATACTGAAGAAATAAACTGTACAGTTAGCTATGATTAGTCAATACAGAAATACAGGTACTTCCTGAGATTTCACAAATTCTCCTAATAATTATGCTGGTAGCTGATGAAATAGATTAGGACAGTATCTCCTAGGAGAAGTCAGCTTGCTTGTTGGTCTGTCACTCATCAAATAGGCATAAAAACACCATCCCACTAAGTCCATCCCACACTGATTAGTCACATTTTATGGGTATTGTGCAAGGCAAATTGAATTAATCTCTGCATTCCCTTACACGGTTTTGTAAGGTGAAGAATTCATTCATTTACAGAATCTGGTTCCTCTTGACCTTACAGATTGAAGCAGTCCTATTTTAGAACCACAAATGGTTCTAACAAATGGTCCTGACTACGTCTACATTTTGCGTTTTCCTGCTTCAACACACCTGCTCATATAAGGGTACCAAAGTACACTGCTCACAAAAATGTATGGATATTTTCATTTAAATGTGGTAGCCTAGTGGTTAAGGTACTGGACTATGAACCTGAAGGTCTAGGGTTCAAATTCCACCTCTGCCAGGCTTTCACAGCTGGGTCCTTAAGCAAGGACCATAACCCACCATTGTTTTGCATTGTAAGACTGTATAAGTTGTAAGTCGTTCTGGGTAAGGGCGTCTGCTAAATGCCATAAATGTAAATGTAAAAATGTAAATTTAAACATTTAATATGCTGCTCACAAAAAATTGGGGATATTTATATTTTTAAATAGAGACATTTGTGTTTTAGAAAAGAAAATGTGCAAAACAAAAAATGTGCAGAACATCTTGTTGCCATGGTTGGAATTGTGTATTTGCTGCAGTAAATTGTATTGATTTATAAGTTATTTATGCATGCCTTATGTCTTTGTCTGCTTTTCTCTTCAGAGACTCCAGCGGTTCCAGCAGGGGTACGAATAAGCAAAAATATTTCTCTGTTTATGATCTTTCCATCAATCGGATTTACAGTCACGTTTGCTTTCATTCTTTTTATAGCGGTCAAAGACAAGACCTAATGGTTACACACCGCCCCCTCATGGTGAGTAATTGTCGGCACAACACTTATAATAACTAAGATGTCTAGGCCATAGCCAGGGTTTGAAAAATAATCAGGTCCTGGTTTGAGGAGTGGGCTATGGATGTTTGGGTTTAGTCAAAATGACACAGTAAGTACAAACACAGTAAGTTACAAAAGTTATAGACATAGAAAGAGACCCACAAATATTCAAGAAACAAATTTTATGTGTGTTTTATGCAGGGTTGAAACTAGTTTTAAAAGTGGTTTTCTCGCTGGTACTATTACTACAACTTCATGCAGCCTTGAAAAAAAAATCTATTTGACTTTTAGCATCTCTGACTTTTCTCATAAATGTGTGAATAATTATTCATAATTATTTGTGTGTTCTTCGTACTCTTTGAGAAAGGGCTAAAGGCTTATAGTTCTATAAAGTCACATAAAAATAATAAAAGTTGTGGGTTGCAGGCTTTTATGGCTTGTTTCTAAAGTGTAGTTGTTTATCTGGGTTTGCTTCCTGATTGTCCCTCTCTCCAGTATTCCTGAAAAACTGATTTTGTTCAACCAAAGTAACAAAAATTTAAGTACAAAAGATAATACATAGGTATTTTACATAAATATTTTAACTGATCAAGTGATCACTGTCACATAGTATTAGGTTGCCTTTTTGGACTATTTTGATATCTGCCTGCATTAAAAAGAAAACTTGATAACTCCAGATATTAGTCAGTTGTTATCAGCACTAAGTTAAAAGCCATGTCTGATGGTATGGGGGTGTGTTAGTGCCCATGACATGGGTAACTTGCATATCTATGAAGGCAGCATTATTGCTGAAAGGTACATAAAGGTTTTGGAGCAACACATGCTGCCATCCAAGCAACCTCTTTTTCAGGGACGTCCCTGTTTATCTCAGCAAGATGATGCCAAGTCGCATTCTGCACAGCATGGCTTCATAGTAAAAGAGTGCAGGTAGTAGACTAGCCTGCTTGCAGTCCAGACCTGTCTCCCATTGAAAATGTGTGAGGCATTATGAAGTGCAAAATACCACAACGGAGACCAAAAAATGTTGAGCAACTGAAGTTGTACATCAAGCAAAGTGGGAAAGAATTCGACCTACAAAAAATCAACAATTAGGCTCTTCAGTTCGTAAACATTTATTGAGTGCTGTTAAAAGTAAAGCTGATGTAACACAGTAGTAAACATGCCCCTTTCCCAACTTTTTTGGAACATGCAGACATCAAACTGAAAATAAGTAAATATTTGCAAAAAAAAAAAAAAAAAAAAAAAGTTAAAAAGTTGCTGTTAAAAAATCCTGTCTTTGTAGTATATTTAATTGAATATGGGTTTGAAGAGATTTGCAAATCATCATATTCTGTTTTATTTGTTTTACACAACGTCCCAAATTCATTGGAATTGGGGTTGTAGTAGTAGTAGTAGTAGTAGTAGTAGTAGTAGCTGTGTTCTCATTCTAATCAGCATAATTTTTATATTTTGTCATGACTATTTTCAGTTCCTCTGGCAGTCATAGATAGACAAATTTTGCCAATGGACAGTGAAGAGTTTGTCAGCCCATATGCTGACCCGAAGGAGCTTCAAGAGAAAACACTCTTCATCAAGCGGGATAAACTGATGGTGGATGAGGTGGAGCTTGGATCAGGCAACTTTGGCTGTGTCAAGAAAGGCGTGTATAAGATGAAGAGGTGAGTGCTGTCCAAAAAGGATCTGGTCATTTAAGAGTGCATTTCGAGTTGTGCTTTTTGTATAAAAACACTATTCTAGCTAACCATGTAGGTGTGATTGTACTACTGCTCCTCTGCACAATTTTTTTCTGGAGTATCATATATTTACAAAAATTGTGTATATATTTTATTGAGCAGTAAGAGTGGTACTAGCCCACTACCTCATTGACCCTTGGTGAGCCCTGACAGTGCATTCTGTTTTACTTGGGTATTACACAGGTAAAAATTTGCCTGTGCTAAAAGAAGCAACCCTTTACACAGTCAGATTAATGCAGATTCACCTGACTCTGTAAAGCCTGCTTCAACATTTTGATGTATTTAACAAATGCCAGTTGTAGCATAGCTCTGCTGTTTGCCCTTCCTCAGCAAGCACATTGATGTGGCCATAAAGGTGCTAAAGAGTGAGAATGAGAAAGGAGTAAAGGATGAGATGATGCGGGAGGCTGATATCATGCACCAGCTGGACAACCCTTACATCGTACGCATGATCGGCCTGTGCCAAGCGGAGGCTCTGATGCTAGTGATGGAGATGGCTCCAGCTGGGCCACTCAACAAATTTCTCTCAAGCAGGAAGTATGATTGCATTTATATTACGTAATTAACTTAACTTGCAAGTTACATATATAACATATTTATTGTGTTTAATAGTATCTTTGTAGCCAGGTGCATTGTTTGGAGTGGGTAGGAGGGGTTAATGTTAGAACATTTCTAAAGGCTTGTGACTGACAGGGGCCCTAATAATGTATCTTTTCATATGGCCTAACATCCCTGGCAGCAATCCTGTTTAACGTTTTTGGTAAAAGCTGCATCAACAAGGTTTTTATGCAAATTCAGTTCTGAGTCAACCTGCCAGAATCAACCTGCACCCTAAGCAAATGCATACAATATGTAAGATTTACTTACTTAGCCTGCATCAGCATGGACATTGTACTATCTGGCTATTTTTCGTATTTTATACAATAACCGCATCAAATATGCCCACAACACCACACCAGTTTTCAGCAGAAAAGTATTCAATTTACAATGGGTACTAATCTTTATCTCTGTCATCGTATTGCAATATATAGGATGTGATCATGTAGTCTACGAAAAGTCATATATCCTCCTTTTAGTTAGTGTATTTTCCCTGTCGATGTCCATCTGTCTAAAAACAGGGTTCACAATGTGGAAAAATGTCACAACATTAAAGAACTTGCTTTAAAGTTTGTTTTAAAGGAGATTAGTACTTAATATCAGTGTGGTAAGCATAGGTCTTCAGTGCACCTAAATAGCAAAGAAGGTCTTTGTGGGGCAAATAACTAAGATGGGCACAATCTAAATTTAAAATTGCTACAAATAATCTCATTTTACATTACATTTACAGCATTTAGCAGATGCCCTTATCCAGAGCGACTTACAATTTATACAGTCTTAGAAATTGTGGGTTAAGGGTTTTGCTCAAGGGCCCAACTGTGTCAGCTTGGCAGAGGTGGGATGTGAACCCTGGTCCTTCTGGTTCAGAGGCCAGTACCTTAACCTCTAGGCCACCACAGTCCCATATGGACCACAGTCCCCTATCTCACTTGGTTACTTGTAGGTGTTCTATTCACATGAGACATTGACAGAAACCGTTGGTATTTTTTCATTTGTGGCTATTTGATTAACGTTATTGTAACATTCTAACATTATTCATTTACAATACCAGGTCTTATGTTTAAATAATAAGTAAAAAAATGAACATTTTATTATTCGAGCTTTGTGTTAACATACTGTACAGTTGCATTATGTAACGTGTTGAGTTAACAATAAATTACATTTCTAAATTACATTTATAAATACATAATTCCGGCACATGGTGGGCCCAATAAATATAATGTATAGTTTAAGCACCTAAATGTAGTGCTGTATAAACTAAGAACTTTATGGGGAGAGACCGGTATAAAAATTTTATTATCTAGTTATCCTTTAAAATAGACATGTACATTTGTGTGTGCTATCAGAGATCAGGTGTCAGTGGATAATATAGTGGAACTGATGCATCAAGTCTCCTTGGGCATGAAGTATTTGGAGGAGAAGAACTTTGTGCACAGAGATTTGGCAGCACGTAACGTGTTGTTAGTCAACCAACATTATGCCAAAATAAGTGACTTTGGCCTCTCCAAGGCGCTCGGCGCAGATGACAACTATTACAAGGTAAAAACTGTGTATGCTATAGTTGATTAATTTATTTATTATTTAAATGTTACTGTAACAAATATATCCCAAGCCTTTCAAACAATTAAAGACTATTATCTGTGTGTGATAATGTGTGTATGTCTAGGCACGCACATTAGGCAAATGGCCACTAAAGTGGTATGCTCCTGAGTGCATCAACTTCCACAAGTTCTCCAGCAAAGGTGACGTTTGGAGCTATGGGGTTACTATGTGGGAAGCCTTTTCCTATGGAGGAAAACCTTACAAGGTATTAATTTCATTGGTCTGATGATGAAGCACGACAGTGACATAAAACTAATACGTTTTCTATATTTTAACATATGACAGTCATTAATGTAATGCTCTGTCATACATTCACATTTTTGAATCAAGCCAGATATTTGATTCTGGCTGCATATTCAAAATAATATTATGTGGTGCTTTAGAAGTATGTTACTAGGTTGCATGGGGGATAAACATGTGAAATGTAACATAAAGCTTTCAATACAAAGCTACCTTTTCAGCATCCTGTATCTGCATATTCACAAAATTTCTGTTAAAAAAGTAATCATAACTAAAATCTATATAAATAAGAAGAAACTGAAGAACTATTAATTGACACAATGCCTACAATTGTCTGTTTAACAGATTAATATAAGTATGACCTTAATATGATTAGACAAAAACTGTATTACTATCGGCCTTATTGGTTGACTTACAATTTTCTATAGAATCATGACCCATTAGGTTGGCATACAGTACATCCGGAAAGTATTCACAGCGCTTCACTTTTTCCACATTTTGTTACGTTACAGCCTTATTCCAAATT